>RJVU01053643.1:8726232-8766128 GCA_003731715.1 Anabarilius grahami
TAGTAAACACTTTATTTTGCACATTATTTAATTCATGTAATGAAAACAGCAAGTATACAGATACTCTGAATGGTTGTTCAGCGTTACATGGTTTTAAGTGGTTATCATCGCAGATGTGTATTAGTATGTGTGCACTAACAGGCGTTTTTCTGCTGCAGGCACAAACTGGATCGGCCTGCGTAAGCTGCAGGAGCTGGACGTGTCTGATAACATCCTGACGGATCTTCCCTCCTCCATACTGCACTGTCTGAAGGCCCTCAGCTGTCTCAATGTCAGCAGAAACAAACTCACCAGCTTCCCGGATCCCTGGGCCTGTCCTCTGGTGTGTCACTGCTGCAAACACAATATCTCATATGATCACACGTGTTTAGTGCAGTCTATAGGGCTCGAGAATCTAAATTTTTAGCAACATATTTTTAAATGAAGGAATGATTTTTAAAAAATTATTATTTTTTTGCTGGGGTTTTTTTAAATTTGTTTTTATTATTATTATTATTTTATTATTTATTTGAATTTTTTCTTATTTTATTGTTTTGTTTTGTTGCTTTTGTTTTGTATTTCATTTGATATAATTTTGTCGTTTTTATTTAATTTATTTATTGATTTATGTATTTGTTTTGTTCTAATTTTTTTGGTTTTTATGAGGTTATTGTCATTTTATTATTTTTTTTCTTTTCTTTTCTTTTAGAGGACCAAAATATAAAAAAATAAAATAATAAATATGGAACTGAAAAGGTGCATTTTAATGCAGTTAAATTCATAAATGTATTTACGAAAACTAACAACAGCTACAATCAAAGGAAACAGAATGTTGCATGAATGTCTCCATTTTGCATTTTGGGTTAAATGAATGCCATAGTTATGTACCACGGTATGATGGATAGTAGTGCTAATAGACAGTAGATACATCAATAAATATCTTGGTACATTTTGTAAGAATATTAGAATATGATGATAATCAGGGATAATTTCACCCCACAGAAACTCTGCAAAGCTTCAAACAACCAGATCGAGGTTCTTCCCGACACCATCTCCATCTTCTGGAAGACTCATCTGAGGGAGGTGGACTTCTCTGAGAACGTCCTGAAGGAGCTGCCCTCCTACATATTTGAGCTAGAGGTAAGGAGCACCCCTGCTTACAACTCAACTAGTGTGAACCAGGCCACCATTCTGGGGTGAATCTAACAAAAACATGTCCACTGCAAAATCACAAGAAACAAAATAAGAAATAATATTTTGACTGAAGAACACTTTGAACCATTATTTTTTCCCCCGGATTTGTCTGGACATTGTACTTTAAGTTTTTTCTTAATGCCCATTGTTCTCAATGATCTTAATCCCATTGTTCTAATTAATTTCATCACTGTAATAAGACAAATACGTTTTTTAATTTTAATAAGATAATTTAATAAATAATAAATAATTAAAACATTTATTTTTTATTTGAATAATTAAATGAAAAAAAATAACTTTTTTAAATCTAAATCTAAAATTATTATATCATACATCTTNAAAATTCGTATATCATACATCTTTTTACATTTTAATTAATTTATCATAGATTTTGCATTGTGGCACTGAGAATTTCTTAGGGAAATATGCTTAACTGTCTTGAAAAGACTCTTTTTCTGTTAGCAAACTATAATTTCTTGCTTCTGAAATATAGTGAAATATGGTTGTCAGGTGTGTTTCTGACAGGTTTCGTGAGATTCTCCCTCTAACGTCCTGCTCAGATCCTTTAATTCACTTGGGAAGAGCTTGTTTTCTTGGATTTGAGATGGCTAGTTCTGTGGAATTGTGTCTTTGGTCTAACAGCACTCGGCCCACCCATTTCTTTTGTCTTTACCTCATGGTGGCGCTGTTCTCACAGTAAAGGTCATTTGTAGCACATCTGAATGATGGTGGGTTTTCCTTCTGTATCTCCTTCATGGTGATAGATACTAAAGAATCAGGGGAAAAGTGCAGGGATAATAATAAAAAAAATGTTTTACACTAGTAAGTTTGTAAGACACCAGTGTGTCATGAAGTGTTTCCAAACGTATGGCAGAACAGCTCGGGGATTTTATAGTTGTTGAGTTTTTATTAACTTCACTGTCAGTTTTACAACTGGCAAGATGTCAACACAGCCAACGACAGAGCGAGAAATAGAGATTTCAAACTAGAGAGCTTAAGAAAGTTTATAAGGAAGAAGGGAACAGGAGTTTCTTGATTTAAAATTCAATTTAATGCTCGAACGGTTTGACTCTAAAATCTCTGCTCTTTTAAATACCAGATATTTATGCAGTCTCTGAGCGAAGACGTTGATTACACAGTGAAGTACGAGTCAAAACTGACAATGTGTAAGGATATCACACTTAAACAAACAGACACTGTGTGTTTAGATATGGATAACATGTTTAGGAGAAGGTGAGCCTCACTGGTTTGACCAAACCCCTAAACTTATATATTCAACTTCTGCATGTAACTCGTCACATTGTTTGTGCTACAGATGTTGTTGATTCCTCAAATCATGCGGCTTGAGAAGAGGTGTTCTGTTTCTCTTTTCTCTTGATGGACAAAAAATGGGCAAAAAATTAAAAAAATCACATGGACTTACATAAAGACATGAGTGTGGGCTCTTTTGACTTGGACCACAGACAGACCACCCAGAATGCCCTAGCAACTTCATAGCAATGCTCTGGCAACCTCAAACAAAAACCTCTAGCATCGTGGTGGCAAGCTTTGCTTTGGATTACACCATTCATATTTTTCCTATTTTGTTTTATTTTATTCTTTTATATGTAGTTTATATATATTTATTTCATTTTATTGTCATTTTTTATTTTATGATTTCATTATTATTTATTTGTTTTGTTTTTTATTTATTTGTTTTTATTTTTATTAATTATTTTATTATTTTGTTGTATTTCTTAATTTTTATTTCTTATATTGTGTTTTTCTGTTTTATTCTTATTTTATTTTATTATTTTGCTGTTGTTTTTTATATATATTAATTTTTTATTTTCATTTTATGATTTCATTTATTTGAATTTTTAATATTTATTTTGATTATTAATTATTTTATTGTATTATTTTGTTGTATTTCTTTATATTATTATTTTATTTTGATGTCGTTTTTATTTAATTTTGTTTTATTTTTGTTATTTTATTTTATTATTTTATTTTATTTTGCAGAGATTTATTTGTAGTCAGTATTTTATTTGTAGTAGGCATCAAGTTTTCCTGACCTCTGTATACAAAATTTGACATAACAGATAAATGTTTTATATGTGCTAGTAAGTCCACAAAATGTCTTACATTATTGCTTAAAGTACGAGGCCAGCGATGATGCATCGTGTTTATACCTCCAGGAGTGTGCGTCACAAAGATCACTGTGTGTGTTTTAGGCCATTGTCTCTCTGAAGTTGTGTGGGAACCAAATCTCCACTTTGCCCACTCCCAACAAATGGAAATGCTCTTGTCTCCGAACACTAGACCTGTCCAGAAACCAGCTGGGGAAGTAGGTCAAACACACACACACACACACACATATACTGTATGTATATATACACATATACACACAGAAAGGCTCTGTTCCAAAACCTAGTGAGCCTACATTTTAATGCATCCTTTGGCACATCACCAATCTGAAGGCTGTTCATAATTATGCCTTTTATGATAACCTCTTTAGCATAATGCTAATGCTGTGAAAGCATAAAAATAGGTAAAACAATTTTTTTTTACACTTTTTCTTTATTGAATAAATTATATGTATATTAATAATCAACATTATGTGCACATTATGCGTAGCCTTCGCTACAAAGGATACTCTTGATGCTGCCTTATAATTTGGCCAAAAAGTTATCTTAGAAAAAAATATTCTTCTAGCCCTTTTAGATCACTAATACATATTCACAGACATTGTGGGTTTATACAGACATTTGAATGAAATATTGTGAATATCTGAAATCGAATGTGCTGTGCTGAATGTTATTTTAGGACTGGAGAGTCGACCAAAACCAGGAAACTGGCCTTCTTCACTACGTGGCAGAGACGGGACCCAGAGCCAGGTACAGTACATTCAAACACTGTGGTTACGTTGCCATGGCACGATACAGTTTCACACTGTAATTATGGTATTACCAGCCCTGAAGGGAGTTTACCAAACTTACCACAGAGAAACTGCCCTGGCAGTAGAACTAGAGTAATATCGCCATGGTAATAATGTTTTGTTGAGACTGACACTGACTGTGTGGATTGTTTTAGTAATGGCATCAGAAACTAAAATAAAACCCTTTCAAACTGATCCAAAATTACTTTTTCAACCAAATGTTGGTCATTTTTAAGTGTTTTTAGGCAATAAGGGTAGGCGGTATGAACAAAATCTTCATATATCATATATAAATCTTCAATATGTCACAATATAGTTGTTTACACTACCATTTTTTTAACATTTTTTTGTTGTTGTTTGAAAGGAAGGACGGATTAAATTGATTAAAAATGACAGTGTATATATATTAGTGTTACAAAATATTTCTGTTTCAAATAAATGCTGTTCTTTTGAACTTTCTATTCATCAAATAATCCAGAAATCCTGTTTTCAACATTCCTAATAATCATAAATGTTTCTTGAGCATCAAATCATCATATTAGAATGAAAGAGTAATGATGCTGAAAATCCAGCTTTGATCACAGAAATTAATTACTTTTTACAATATATTACAATAGAAAACAGTTCTTTGAAATTGCAATATTTCACAGTTTTTTCTGTATTTCTGATCAAATAAATGCAGCCTTGTTGATCATAAGAGAACAATAGTGTATATTAAATAATCATGTGCTAAGTCTAAGCATGTCTGTGTTAATGATAATGCATTCAATTAAATGAAAGATAGTTAATCTCATTTTATTATTTTTATCCTTTTTTTGTCGGTTTATTAATGCAAACTAAAAGATGTTTTTTTTGCATGATGATAATCCAGTCCTAATGGTTGTGCGAATATAGACACGTTTCTCATAGTAGGCCAGCATTCCGGTCTTACCGCCCAGCCCAATTACTCAGTAATATTAGAAATTAGCTTTAGAGTTACTACCACAGTCATCCGTGATCATCCATTAGTCTCTAGGGATTTTAATTCTATATTATGTGGTTTTGGTGAAGTTCTCATCTTCTGTGGCTCTCTTTTGGCAGTGTGTCCCATTCAGTTTCCTGCAGTCTTGCGGGATTCTCTGGAAGTTCTTTTCCTGAATGACAACCAGCTGGAGTGTGTGCCGCCGTCAGTATGTGCCCTCAAGAACCTCTCTGAACTCTATCTTTCCAAGTGAGTCACAGGGAATAATGGGAAATGTAGTTTGTGCAGGAGTGTAGATCTTCATTTCTTCCACTTTATTGCACGACTCGCTGGAATACTTGATTGTGATTGGTCGATCGCAGCATTCAAGGGTCAAAATATTATTGTGTAATGGTGCTAAACTGAATAATCAAAAAATGTTTTTCTGAAAATAATTTTTTAATAATTGAATCGAATAAGCTGAAATAAAATAAAATATAAATATTAGATGAAAAAATATAACTTAAAGTATTAAAATGAGTAAAACTGAAATTAAAATAAATTAAAGCTAATATATAAAAAATAAAAAAATACAAATGACAAAAGCACATTACTTAAACTAAACTAAAAAATAAAAACAAAATAAAAATAAATTAATTCAAAATATTAATAAATACTATATTAGTATATAAATCATTCTAAAATAACACTGCATTTAGCACTCTTTCCTCTCACATAATAAAATAATCTCATCTCAAATAAATATTTTCATGTTCATTTATTAATTTAAAATGAAATTTGATAAAGACAAACCCATAATGCATTGTGACAAGCTCAGTAAAAATGGTGGATAGAGAGAAATATTGATTATAAATAAAGTATAAAAAAATACAATCATTATTTTAAGAACATTTTTACATTTTAATTAAAAATTAACTTTTTTACCCATTATTTCTGTGTTTTATGTTTATTATGGAATTGTGCCGTAAACTTAGCAACATGTTAATGCCAAACTGCTGAAATCAATTGCAAGTCAAGTCAAGTCTCCTGTGTATTTCATGTGAGGCGTGCTATTTATATGATGCTGTCTTTGTAGAGCCTTACAATTCAGTCACTTAGATGGCAAAGAATCTCACTAGTTTTTGGAAAGAAGCCCAAGAATCACAGTTAGTGATTCAGGGTTTTCACAGTGTGGGAGAAAGTCAAGAGTTGCAAGTCAAACTAATGTGCTGTACCAAAAAGACATATTCTTCTCTCCTTCCTGCTTCAGAAATTCACAGGATGTAATGATGTTTTGTTTAGACTTCAATAGCTTGATTTTAATCCTTCCTGTCTCTGCAGTAATCCAGGTATCCAGGAACTTCCTATTGAGCTCGGGCAGCTCTCCAACCTCTGGCAGCTGGACATCGAAGACTTGAACATCACCAACGTCCCTGCAGACGTCAGGAAAGATGGTATGACCCTGGCAACTTTTCCAGTCTTTCAAGTACGGCTCGTACATATTTGAATGGGAAACTTGTCGAGATCACATATAAGTTACACATGCAACAATATTCAGCAATAAAAACTCGCATCAATATCATAAATTTAGCTTGAGGTCAGCTCAGTCTAAATAAACAATTTTTCAGGGTGGTTCTGCAAATGTAGCTTTTTATGGAAAAGCAGGACTTTACACAACTGCTACACAGGGTTATTATCATTGCCTAAATTGAAAGTATTAAAACATATTTGCTAATTAAAATAAAGCTGAAATACAATCCTAGTTGCTTATTTATTCCAATTATTTACCAAGGCATTTTTTGTTTAAGTTTAAGTTGAAGCACAAAAACAAATTACTAACTTGAAATAAATTAAAACTGAAATGGAACTAAAACTGAAATTCAAATAAATGTAACCTAATATTTAAAGGCAGGAACACACCAAGCCGACGGTCGGCCGTCGGGCAGTTTTTGTTCGTCGGCCGACTAAGTTTTCTCAGTGTGTTCCGCACCGTCGGCTGAAGTTGGTCCTCGTCGGCTTTTTTCCAGCTGATTCGACATGTTGAATCGGTGTTGGAGCTCGTCGGTCCATCGGGCCATCTGATCATTCTGATTGGCTGTTCAGCTACTGCAACCTGCTGGTTCGGAAAGGCATTTCATCTTACGCAGGCACAGAACGGACGTGCTACTTGGCCGACGGCTGTCGAGCGTCGGTTTGGTGTGTACCTGCCTTAAAAAACATAACAAAATTATTAAAAAATTCTACTAAATTTAAAATAAAAACAAAATATATAAAAATAAGAGTTAAATCAAAATTTTAATCTTTCCCCATCATCGTTTTTGAAAAAAAAAAAAAAAAANTGTTGAAGTTGAAGTTGAAGCACAAAAACAAATTACTAACTTGAAATAAATTAAAACTGAAATGGAACTAAAACTGAAATTCAAATAAATGTAACCTAATATTTAAAAGGCAGGAACACACCAAGCTGACGGTCGGCCGTCGGGCAGTTTTTGTTCGTCGGCCGACTAAGTTTTCTCAGTGTGTTCCGCACCGTTGGCTGAAGTAGGTCCTCGTCGGCTTTTTTCCAGCCGATTCGACATGTTGAATCGGTGTTGGAGCTCGTCGGTCCATCGGGCCATCTGATCATTCTGATTGGCTGTTCGGAAAGGCATTTCATCTTACGCAGGCGCAGAACGGACGTGCTACTTGGCCGACGGCTGTCGAGCGTCGGTTTGGTGTGTAGCTGCCTTAAAAAACATAACAAAATTATTAAAAAATTCTACTAAATTTAAAATAAAAACAAAAAATATAAAAATAAGAGTTAAATCAAAATTTTAATCTTTCCCCATCATCGTTTTTGAAAAAAAAAAAAAAAAAACTTTGCCAGCCACCACCAAATTTTCATGGCCCCCAGAATATTTTGTTGTATGAATATCTGAACATGCAATAAAGTCAAAATAAAGAACAGAGACTTTGCTTTTAAACAAAAAAAAAATCTGTTTTATTCTAGCTTCAAGTATTCTTTTATCAACACTTGAATATAGGTAAGTTTCATTAAAAATGTGCTTTCGATTGGGAGATTCTGTACTCATCCAGAAGATGCGAAATAGCACCCCGAGTGTATAACAGTGAAAAAATGGAAACCTGGAAAATTCTGTGTTTGGCAGGGAAGCGTTTTCTCATAAATAATGGAAAATTCTGTGTTTGGCGGGGAAAGAGTTTAATAAAAACTATAATGATCCAAAACATTATGACCGCCTGCCTAATATGCTGTTGGTCTTCCACGTGCTCCCAAACCAGCACGACTTGCCGATACATGTACTCTACAAGAGCCCTGATGGTTTCCAGTGCTATCTGGCACCAAGACGTTAGCAGCAGATCCTGTAGTTGCGAGGTGAGCCGCCGTAGATCAAACTTGTTGGTCCACTACATCCCACAGATGTTCAACTGGATTGAGATCTTGGGAATTTGGAGGCCAGAGCAACACCTGGAACTCTTCACCATTCCTAAACAATGTGTGCAGTGTGGCAGGTGCATTACCCTGCTAAAAGATGCCACTTCCTTCAGGAAACACCATTGTCATGAATGGGTGTACCTGGTCTGCAACAATGTTTAGGTAGGTGGCACATGTCAAATTGACGTCCACATGAATGGCCAGACCCAGGGTTTCCCAGCAGAACATTGCCCAGAGCATCACACTCTCTCCACCAGCTGTCATCGATCCTACAGTGCGTTCTGGTGCATCACTTCAGGATTCAAGATTCAGAATTAAAATTTTGTGACTTGTGCCACAGTAGACCTTCTGTTGGCTCAGACCAGACGGGATAACCTTCATTACCCTCGTTCTTCGATAAGCCTTGGGCGCCCTCTGGGACCACTGTTGGTAACTTCTGGCCCTTGTCAAAGTCGCTCAGATCTTTATTTATGCCAATTTTCTCCTGCATCCAACATATTGATTATGATAACTGATTGTTTGCTTACCATCTAATCTACCCAGACCTTAATTTGTGGCCTTGTTAGGAGATGATCAACGATGTTCGCTTCACCTCTGACTGGTCATAATGTTTTGGCTCATCAGTGTAAATATATCTAAACACTGCTGCTAAATGGATGCTCTGAATGGATAAGGAAATAATGACTTTATTCATCTTCTGCACTTTGAGTTTAATGTTGCTGCGGTAGAGCAATGTATATCTGGAATGCAATGAAATTGCATCTGCCAAATGCATGTGTAATGCATCTCTGAAACTAATTAGGTGAAGAACCTTATTCTGTCTTAAAGAAACAAAACTGTTTTCATGTTGAGCATGACTTATTTTCTTTTCTTTTTTTGCGTTAGTGAACGATATTCCACTTCAGCCTCTGAAGACTATAATCTAGGATTTGTCTGATAAATATTTCATTTGTGAATCCAGCTGTGAGTTGTTAAGCCAGCTGTCGATTCATCATACAGCTGATGCGTTTGTTGCAATATTTAGTGCTTTGTGCTGTCATAACATCAGGCTCAAGAGATTTGAGAGGAAGTAGTGTGTCCCTAGCAAACATTGCTCATACAAACACATCCGCAGCATAAAGCTGATTCTCTTGAAAATCACACCATGGGTGAAGCGTTGGTCGTGTGGTTCAGCTGGACTCCAGCGTTGAAGATGCCCTGAAGCCTGACGTCACTCATGTGGATGTGCTATAACTGTAATGTCGGGGGCTCACAATTGACCCTTCGCCAGGAGTTTTAATGACAGGCGATCTAACCAATCATAACGGCATTTTGTCCAATAAAGCAGTCAGGGGAGTTAGCAGATTAACGTAGGTGGACTTGAACTTGAAAAATGGTGTGTACTGACGTCTTTCCGTGATTGAAACAGCATTCCCTATGATGTGCATTCATGTTTATTTAATGCTATAGTAGGATGAGCTGCTTGAACTAAGGCGCTACAGCGATCTGTCACGACACATTAAAGGTGCCCTAGATTCAAAAATGTAATTTACCTCGGCATAGTTAAATAACAAGAGTTCAGTACATGGAAAAGACATACACTGAGTTTCAAACTCCATTGTTTCCTCCTCCTTATATAAATCTCATTTGTTTAAAAGACCTCCGAAGAACAGGCGAATCTCAACATAACACCGACTGTTACGTAACAGTCGGGGTGTACGCCCCCAATATTTGCATATGCCAGCCCATGTTCCCAACATTATGAAAGGCATTAGACAAGGGCAGAACGTCTGGATGTGCACAGCTGAATCAACAGACTAGGTAAGCAAGCAAGGACAATAGCAAAAAATGGCAGATGGAGCAATAATAACTGACATGATTCATGATAACATGATATTTTTAGTGATATTTGTAAATTGTCTTTCTAAATGTTTCGTTAGCATGTTGCTAATGTACTGTTAAATGTGGTTAAAGTTACCATCGTTTCACGGAGACAAGAGCCGTCGCTATTTTCATTTTTAAACACTTGCAGTCTGTATAATGCATAAACACAACTTCATTCTTTATAAATCTCTCCAACAGTGTAGCATTAGCCGTTAGCCACGGAGCACCATCAAACTCATTCAGAATCAATGTAAACATCAAAATAAACACTGTACTTACGCGATTAGACATGCTGCATGACGAACACTTTGTAAAGATCCATTTTGAGGGTTATATTAGCTGTTTGAACTTTTTTTATGTTGTTTAAGGCAAGCGCGAGCTCCGTGGGCGTGGAGCACGAGATTTAAAGGGCCACACACCCTGAATCGGCTCATTTCTAATTATGCCCCAAAATAGGCAGTTAAAAAAATGAATTAAAAAAAATCTATGGGGTATTTTGGGCTGAAACTTCACAGACACATTTAGGGGACACCTTAGACTTATTACATCTTTAAAAAAAAAAATTCTAGGGCACCTTTAAAGAGTCACAAAACGGTATTTGTTTACATTTCTTTAAAAATGATACAAGTTGAGACTTTGTTTCATATCAAAAGTAACTTGCTCTGTCTTGTCTATCGACGCATTGTCAATGTCCTCTTTGCTCCGCAATGTATTTTTCACTGCGTGAGAACATGATGTGTGGCGAGAGATCGGCATGGCTTGTCGGACGTAGCAACAGTAACTAAAGTGGGTGGGTCTTTGCGAACGGTCGATTGATTTCAATAGAGTTTTGCATTAGCATGCAAGTTCATGACGCAACACTATTATAAGGATCAAATTCAAAGCACACAAATATTGCATAGAATAGTCCATTTTTAATTTAAATGATCTACTTTTAGGTTTCTGAATCTGTAATCTTATGTTTGAATAATTAAAAACAAGTAATATAAAGTTCTTCTATTGCTGTTATCACTTGGATAATAGCATCTACTAACAGACACTTTATTTTAATATTTTAAAGTATAAAATGTTAAATAACAAAGTGATAAGTAAATTAAGAAATTGATGATCATCAAATTAAAAAAAGTTAAAATGGAGTTTAATTCAAATGAAAACTATGGTCCCATTAGCTAACAATGAGCAATACAATTTTTTTTTACAGTATTTATTCATTTTGTTAACGTTAGTTAATAAAAATGCAACTGTTCATTGTCAATTCATGTCAGCACAAGTCCCTTAAATAATAAGATACAACTTTTGATATTGTATTAGTAAATGTCGAAATTAACATGAACTAAGATTAATAAATGCTTTGAAGTATTTTTCACTGTTATTTCATCTTGTTAGTTCACCCAAAAATGAAAATTATCCGATGATTTACTCACCCTCAAGCCATCCTAGGTATATATGGCTATTGTTTTTCAGATGAGCACATCGGAGTTATATTAAAAAATATCCTGGCTCTTTTAAGTTTTATAATGGGAGTGAATGGGGCTCGAGATTTTGAAGCCCAAAAAAGTGCATTCATCCATTCATCATAAAAGTAATCCATACAGCTCCAGGGGGTTAATAAAGGCTTTCTGAAGTGAAGCAATGCGTTTTTGTATTATTTAAAACTTTATAAACTATAATAACTGGCTTCTGGTAACGGCCGTACGCAAGTCAAGTTCCGGCGGAAGAGTGAAATCTGTACATTTTTTTCCAAAGAAGAAGTACGTCTTTAAGAATGAAACCATTTACTTAAAGACAGGGGCGTGAGAAGATGTTTTAGGTTGGGGGGTGCTGTGCTTGCGTGCCCCCGGGGGGTGGGGTATATACGTATATACGTAATACAGTATATATACGTAATAAAAAGAAGCATTTATCATTTATTTACTATATAAAACGGGAAATAACAAGCATATCACTGAGGGAAAAAAAAGGAAAACAAAAAATTGCTGAGAGGACTGCGTAGCCCATACACCAGGACATTTGACTGCACACGGGAAATACATAAGCCTAAGCTTTTAAACACACAAAAAGTATAAAACTTTTTTTTTTTTTCAGTACATCCATGAGATTTCCATGTTCCACTTTTAAGTTACGTGTCGCCTAGCCACAACCTACAGATCCCAGCGTAAACGGTGATACATTATAACATTTGTTATTAAAGTGTCAACATTCAGAAACATAAATACAAGCATAGGTAGTGCTGCGTGCATGATTTGGCATGGCAGAATGCACACAACGAGCACTTCCTTTTATAATCACTTAAACGATGAAAGTTCGTTGTGATCTCACAACTTTTTAAATCATGATTTGGCAGCATGCAAAGCATTCAGCACTGAACAAAAACTCTGCCGTTTTGAGCGGTGAGTGGATCCTAACATCTCATTGCGTTCCAGAAATCAACAGATTTGTCTGTGCTGCAACACCCCCACTTCCATGATTAAAGATGGAAAAACATTGAACATGTCAATATAAGTAATAATGAAGTAGTGTAGTGTTAGAGACACTGAACTGAGGCACATATCTCTCTGTCCTCGTTGTAGGTCCTGCTGCGGTTCTGGCGTACCTGCGTGCGGAGCTGCGAGGAGCAGAGCCCTGCAGGCTGCTGAAGCTGATGGTGGTCGGTCCGCCCCGGCAGGGTAAGAGTGCTCTGCTGGAGGGGCTGCAGACGGGCAAAGCCTCGGCCTTCCTCAACACTGACTGCAGCATCCACACGTCCAGCTGGGATCTGGAGCGGCCTGTAGGAGTAGTGAAAACTTCTGTAAGGGCCCTCACTCTATATATACACACACACACACACACACACGTTTGTTTTTGTGAATTGTGGGGACATTCCATAGGCGTAATGGTTTTTATACTGTACAAACCGTATTTTCTATCCCCCTACACTACCCCTACCCCTAAACCTAACCATCACAGCCATTTGGTTTACAAGGACACATTTGTGTCCTCATAAACCATGTATACAAGAACAGCCAAACACACACACACACACGTTTGTTTTGCTATCCATAGGCGTAATGGCATTTTTACATTTTTAATAAAACATTGTTTAGTATGTTTTTTTAAAGCTATTTTAAATATGAGGACTCATGAAATGTCCTCATATTTCATGTTTACATCGTAATAACAAACTATTTATTCAGAATTTCTATGCATTGGTGAGGAAAGTAACTGAAACACACTTTGGACAAATGAAGGAATCTTATGTTGATTTAAAAACAATGTATGACTTCATTTGAGCTTTTACTGAATTCCCAGTCTCTGATTGTTTTTCAGGGCGTGCCATCAAATGTGTTTTTCCCACAATGCTTTGCTCATGGGGAAATGAACAGCTATGTTTGCGTTAACTCTGTAAACATGACAAGACAAAAATAATACAGAAAAAAACCTTTATAGCAAGTCTGGAAAAAGAAAACGAAACCATTAAAATGCCAACATTTTGACATCAGGGTTTATGAATGAGTAGCAGCTCTGGACCTTTGACCCCAAGCTCTATTTGTGGCCTTACATGGTTTCTTAGCAGGAGTTAACATTCTCATCAGGAGCCCTGAGTCAGAGCCAGACATATATAACCCAACTGATGTCATATAGACATTTTCTTATAAACACACACAGAATGACCTCTTACACGAATATATCATAGACAGAAGCAAATTTATACACAAGCACACTGATGTTATAAAGCCCCAGAGATGTTGCCCCACCTCGAGCAGCTGTGAATACTTACTCCACTGCTGGCTCACGCAAGAGTTTTTGTGTTTTTTAAGATTTGCTGTTTAAAAGAAACTTTCACCCACAAAATAAGGCTGTATCTTGAAAAAGAAAAAATCAGCTGATTTGCAAAAAAAGGCTTAATATTAACTAATTTGATGATGCTTAGTTCAAAAATACCAAAAAAAACTTTCCATCACACAGTATTTTAACAAAATAAGTATGAAGGTTTTTCAAATTTGATATATATCAGCTTTATTGCACTTATCAGACAAGGAAAATTTTGTTTTAATGACAAAAAGAAGTACAATTCAAAATGTACTGTCATTTAGCTACTTAGTCTGTAAAGGATTCTGAAAAATATGTTCAAATACTCCATTTAAAGTCAAAGACTTTATATAAACACAAGTTTATGAATACTAAAATCTATTTTACTGCCACTGTTTGGATGTAGTAAAACACCCAGAAAACATGGACCTTTTTTTCTGCCACTATAACATTAAAATCAGGATTAAATAATGTCATACATGTGAAAATCGGCTAAGGATTGAACAAAGTAGAAACAAAGTAGAACTCGGCTCAGAGTAAGATAGGAATCGTGTCTTTTTGGCAGTTTTTCTGGTAATTGAAGGACTAATACAAAACTTTTTCACCTTACAAATGGTTGGTGAAAAATGCTATGAAATGCACATCATTTTTTGTGAGAAAGTGTGACATGCAAGAGCAAAACAGGCACTATTTTTGGAATCGACACCTCAAAATTTGTAAGAAACAAGTATTGGATTTCATTCAGCAAATATGATGCGTGGCGATGTTATTTATTTACTCCCCCTAAAATGAAAGTAGAAAGATAATTGTGAAGTAAATAGGGTCAAATTTTATTTCAAATTGACTTCATAATTGGTCCCAAAATGCCTTGATTAAAAAAAGTAGGAATATTGAGCGACGTGTCAGTGTGATGTAATGTCTTTTGTTTCTACTGTGGTTACAGGTTGACTTGGTGTCCTTCAACGTGTGGGACATTGGCGGCCCNTACCCATGTCATTATACACATTTGTGTCCTCATAAACCATGTATACAAGAACAGCCAAACACACACACACACACGTTTGTTTTGCTATCCATAGGCGTAATGGCATTTTTACATTTTTAATAAAACATTGTTTAGTATGTTTTTAAAGCTATTTTAAATATGAGGACTCATGAAATGTCCTCATATTTCATGTTTACATCGTAATAACAGTGTAATACCCATGTCATTATACAACTTTGTGTCCTCATAAATCACAAAAACACAAACATACAGACACACACGCACACATTAGTCTTAACCAAGCATTTAATCTATCGGTCTCTCTGTCTGTCTACATCTAGCTATATCTCTACATAAACATTCAAACTATTTATTCAGAATTTCTATGCATTGGTGAGGAAAGTAACTGAAACACACTTTGGACAAATGAAGGAATCTTATGTTGATTTAAAAACAATGTATGACTTCATTTGAGCTTTTACTGAATTCCCAGTCTCTGATTGTTTTTCAGGGCGTGCCATCAAATGTGTTTTTCCCACAATGCTTTGTTTGCGTTAACTCTGTAAACATGACAAGACAAAAATAATACAGAAAAAAACCTTTATAGCAAGTCTGGAAAAAGAAAACGAAACCATTAAAATGCCAACATTTTGACATCAGGGTTTATGAATGAGTAGCAGCTCTGGACCTTTGACCCCAAGCTCTATTTGTGGCCTTACATGGTTTCTTAGCAGGAGTTAACATTCTCATCAGGAGCCCTGAGTCAGAGCCAGACATATATAACCCAACTGATGTCATATAGACATTTTCTTATAAACACACACAGAATGACCTCTTACACGAATATATCATAGACAGAAGCAAATTTATACACAAGCACACTGATGTTATAAAGCCCCAGAGATGTTGCCCCACCTCGAGCAGCTGTGAATACTTACTCCACTGCTGGCTCACGCAAGAGTTTTTGTGTTTTTTAAGATTTGCTGTTTAAAAGAAACTTTCACCCACAAAATAAGGCTGTATCTTGAAAAAGAAAAAATCAGCTGATTTACAAAAAAAGGCTTAATATTAACTAATTTGATGATGCTTAGTTCAAAAATACCAAAAAAAACTTTCCGTCACACAGTATTTTAACAAAATAAGTATGAAGGTTTTTCAAATTTGATATATATCAGCTTTATTGCACTTATCAGACAAAGAAAATTTTGTTTTAATGACAAAAAGAAGTACAATTCAAAATGTACTGTCATTTAGCTACTTAGTCTGTAAAGGATTCTGAAAAATATGTTCAAATACTCCATTTAAAGTCAAAGACTTTATATAAACACAAGTTTATGAATACTAAAATCTATTTTACTGCCACTGTTTGGATGTAGTAAAACACCCAGAAAACATGGACCTTTTTTTCTGCCACTATAACATTAAAATCAGGATTAAATAATGTCATACATGTGAAAATCGGCTAAGGATTGAACAAAGTAGAAACAAAGTAGAACTCGGCTCAGAGTAAGATAGGAATCGTGTCTTTTTGGCAGTTTTTCTGGTAATTGAAGGACTAATACAAAACTTTTTCACCTTACAAATGGTTGGTGAAAAATGCTATGAAATGCACATCATTTTTTGTGAGAAAGTGTGACATGCAAGAGCAAAACAGGCACTATTTTTGGAATCGACACCTCAAAATTTGTAAGAAACAAGTATTGGATTTCATTCAGCAAATATGATGCGTGGCGATGTTATTTATTTACTCCCCCTAAAATGAAAGTAGAAAGATAATTGTGAAGTAAATAGGGTCAAATTTTATTTCAAATTGACTTCATAATTGGTCCCAAAATGCCTTGATTAAAAAAAGTAGGAATATTGAGCGACGTGTCAGTGTGATGTAATGTCTTTTGTTTCTACTGTGGTTACAGGTTGACTTGGTGTCCTTCAACGTGTGGGACATTGGCGGCCCAGCCAGAATGTCGACGGTAAACCAGTGTTTCTTCACGGATAAGGCTTTGTATATGGTGATCTGGAATCTGACTTTGGGAGAGGAAGCCGTGGCCAACCTGCAGTCCTGGCTGCTCAACATCGAGGTGAGGAAAGAGTAGATAACACAGACACTTTGAAAATCCGACAGCGTTTAAGCACTTCCTCTGGTCAGGAGGTGTCCATACTGGGCTTCTTTCTATAAATTTGAATAAATATATTGTTTAATTGGCTCAAAGGCACTGGGTCATTCTATGAAACTGGTGCTTTTTTTATTTTTTTATTTAATGAGGTATGGATAAATGTGCTATTGAAAAATAAATGAGTACATTTTTTAGTTTTTATTTAGTATTTGTTTATAAGTTGTGTCATATTTTAATAATAATGAACATTGCAAACTAAATGAATAATGTGTATTTATTTAGGGAATAGTTTAATGATAAATAATTATTTAGTATTTAATTATTATGTATTTATCTGTTATTTATGACATAGTTAAATAGTAATGAACAGCATGTTGCCGTTACCAACTAAATTAATAAAGTTTGTCTGTTTATTTATTTTGGATTTATCTATTCTTTATGGAATAGTTTAATAATAATGAACAGTTTTGTCATTGCAAACTAAATAAAGTTGTATTTATTTCTTAATGCAGTAGTTGAATGATAATAAATATAATTTTTCCATTGCAAACTAAGTTAATATTTAATTATTTATTTGGGAGTAGTTTAATTATAATAAATGTATTTTCTCCTTTACAAACTAATTTAATAATGTTCTTAATTTTTTTTAATTTATGGAATAGTGAATTACTATTCACAACTTAAAGCTTGTGTAATGATTTATGTTAACTAAAGTCTAAATATAGCCTATATAGAGTGAAAGAACAAAGACAAAATTATATTAAACATATTCAGAATGTGCATATTTGCTAATACAGCAAAGAGAAGCTAGAAATCCAGGTGTGGGGACAAGCAAAAAATATATATCCTCATGACTAAAGGGAAAAAAATAAAACAAATTTACTGGCATATTGTAGATGTTTAGAAAAATATTAGTATAACTTATACACACACTAACACTTTAATTATAATCACAATGGGATGAGCTTTTACTGATAATGTAATTTTTTGATGGACATAAATGGCACTTGTTTAAATGTGTTGGTGTTCATGTGTGTGTCCTCCAGGCTCGCGCCCCTAACTCTGCTGTCATTGTCGTTGGCACGCATTTGGACCTCATTGACACTAAGTTTCGTACCGAGCGTGTCGCCACGCTCAGGGCGTATATCCTGGCACTTTGCAGAACCCCGTCGGGCGCACGGGCCAGCGGCTATCCCGACATAACGTGGAAACACTTACAGTTAGTTTTATTATCATAACTTGCATTAGCATTTCTTAATGGAATTGTTGTTTTGATTTTTGTTTGAATAAATGTGTGGTTGTTTGACAGTGAGGTGTCGTGTAAGACACTAGAAGGCATGGACGTACTCAAGAGGCTGTTGTTCCAGGTCACTTGCTCTATGAAGGACATCAGCAACCCTGCTAGCTGTCACAAACTAGTGGGACGACTGGTTAGTGTTAGTTAAGATGGCATAAATCACTGTAGTCTCTGACATCTATTCAGCAGTGGCGTGCGGTCCATATAAGCTGCGAATGCTCTGCATACCCAAGTCATTCGTGGACTCGGCAACTAATATTAACATTATAAATTACTATTAAATCCCTTCTTTTAGGTGTACCATAAAGCCTACAGGATTGGTGATGCATATGTAACTGTCCGTAATTTATTTATTTGCCAAACGACGGTATTTTCCTTAAATCCGCCAGTTACGGAGACTTCCGGGTAAGCTGATCTACAGCAGCTTTTGCGCCTTCGTGCTTTTGTTATGGAGCGTCATCATCATCCCGCGTTCTCATTGGTTTGCTGGTCTATGCGAGTTTACATGGGCGGGATAAGCTATGAGCTGATAGCTTGCCCAAGAGGAAAAATGAGCTGCTGCCAGATCTCGATCACCGAAAATCACATTGTATTTGATACAAAACTAACTTAACCAAATCGGGAAACAAATCATAGTATTTGATAGTATTTCATTTTCTCCATAGAGAATTTTTTTTTTAAGAAAACTTCTACAGTCCTACTGTAACTAGGGCTATCAGAGTATGTTAATCGATAGTCTGTGCGTTTGCTAAAAGTCAGTTTGCACAATTTCAACTTATTTTTTAAAGAATAATGATATTATTATTTATTATTGCCTTCTTATATTTATTATAAATACATTTTATTTTTTATTTATAATAGGCTGCTAATACTTATGTTATACTTTTTAAATTATTAGTTAAAAAAATACTTATGGCATACATTTAAATTGATGCCATGGTGTTTTTTATTTGTCGTGTCTGATTTAGATCTGTGTCCTAAACTGATACGTTTAAAGGTGAAGTATATTGTTTGTGTGACACTAGCGGCACCTAGCGGATTACAAAAATACAGCATATTTTGCAAACGCACTTTCGCCTGTCGCGCCTCCATCGACTCAAACATCACAAAAGCTCTACGGTTGCTTGTGAAGGCACGTCTCAACAGGTAAATGTAGGCTACTCTCAGTAAAAGGTCCAACATATTAGAAATACTTTTCGCTGTGTTGCTATTTGTCATGAGCAAGCAAATGAGTAAACTAACACTGAGAACGCGAGCGTCAGCCCTTAACACCGAGTGCGGGACATTCCAAAACGCTTAACGTTAAAAAGCTTAACGTGGCTTAATTTACTAAGACAGTGTTATTAACAAACCTAACTTACTAAACATTATACTAATAAAGCATACTACAGAAAAGCAGATGAGCCCAGAATATGAACGCAACACGTTTAATTAAACATTTTCCTCCCATTAAGAAAACGCTTAACGTGGCTTAATGTATGATTAAGACAGTGACATTAAAAGACCAAACTTAAACCCTATACTAATAAAGCATAGTATAGGCTACAGAAAAAAAAAATTTTTTTGTAGAATTTGATCTTTTAATATCACTTAGGCTCAATTAAGCGATGTTAAAAGCTTTTTCTTTATAACGGTTTCCTATGGGAGGAAAACGCAACGTGTAATTAAACGAATTGCGTTCATATTCTGGGCTCATCTCCTTTGCTGTACACAGGATACTTTATTAGTATGGTGTTTACTGAGTTTGGTCTGTTAATATCACTGCCTTAGTACATTAAGCGTTTTTGAATGTCCATTCAACGTAACTGCATCGGCCACTTTTTTTTACATGACTCACCACCCAGCATACCTGGTTAAAAATGTCACCGCTCGCCACTGCTATTCAGTAAGACAAGCTGAAGTCAAACATACTGTTGCATTTTACCTGTAATGCATAAAGAGGAGTTTTATTACCTTAGTTTTTTTTAAGTTGAAATATCTCAGTGTGTTTGTCTCTTTTTGTTGTTATACAGATCCCCAAAAGTTACCTAAACTTGCAGGAGGCCATAAAGGCAGAACGTCTGAGGAGAGACGAAGCTGATGAGGTTCAGTACCTGACAGACACAGAACTGGAGCAGATCATTGATCAGAGTCCTGCTGGTGATATCAAAGACTATGAGGATCTGCAGACAGGTAATGCATAACATGAATTATGAAAAATAAATATCCATCCATCCGTCCATCCATCCATATTTCTGTTGTAGGCTATTACTTATCTGAATGGCACTGTTAATTTTCAAAAACCAAAACTGTAATCAGTGCTTTTTGTAATTAGTTTCTTTGTTCTTTTTGTATTGCTGACTGTTTGTCTTCTGTAACTCTTTTGAGGACCTTTTACTTACATTAGTTAAAGGTGCGCTAAGTGATCCTGGGTGGAGTAACTTTCTGTTGACGTTCGAAGTGTTGTCAAACAAAAGAGAGGCTAGCTAGACCCTCCCTCCTCCTCCTCCCCCTCCCCTCCATGCTTCCTGAAACAGTCATGAACGCGCATTTAAAATCATTCTTGTCGGTTATTGGCTGGAGCATGTTTATTATGTTTTGTGGTCCAGGCTGTACCAGTTTGTTTTTATTGCCGTTTTCGGGGCTTGTGGCGACTACAGAGACCGCGTTTTTTTACAGTGTGTTCAGGGGACAGGCAGCTAGCGGATAGTTAGGAGATGTTTGCTGTATGTGACAAAAAATGTTTTGGCCTAAAAATGCGTGACATCACCTTTAACCTAGTATTAGTTTTTGCTGAAGTATACACTATATTGCCAAAAGTATTGGGACACCCCTCTAAATCATTGAATTCAGGTGTTCCAATCACTTCCATGGCCACAGCTGTATAAAATCAAGCACCTAGGCATGCAGACTGCTTCTACAAACATTTGTGAAAGAATGGGTCGCTCTCAGGAGCTCAGTGAATTCAGGCGTGGTACCGTGATAGGTTGCCACCAGTGCAATAAGTCTATTCATGAAATTTCCTCACTACTAAATATTCCACGGTCAACTGTTAGTCGTATCTTAACAAAGTGGAAGCAATTGGGAACAACAGCAACTCAGCCACAAAGTGGTAGGCCACGTAAAATCACGGAGTGGGGTCAGCGCATGCTGAGTCAATAGCTACAGACCTCCAAACTTCATGTGGCCTTCAGATTAGCTCAAGAACAGTGCGTAGAGAGCTTCGTGGAATGGGTTTCCATGGCCGAGCAGCTGCATCCAAGCCTTACATCACCAAGTGCATTTTGGACAGTTTCATGCTCCCAACTGTGTGGGAACAGTTTGGGGATGGCCCCTTCCTGTTTCAACATGACTGCGCATCAGTGCACAAAGCAAGGTCCATAAAGACATGGATGAGTGAGTTTGGTGTGGAGGAACTTGACTGGCCTGCACAGAGTCCTGACCTCAACCTCATTGAACACCTTTGGGATGAATTAGGGCGGAGACTGCGAGCCAGGCCTTCTCGCCAACATCACTGCCTGACCTCACAAATGCGCTTCTAGAAGAATGCTCAAAAATTCCCATAAACACACTCCTAAACCTTGTGGAAAGCCTTCCCAGAAGAGTTGAAGCTGTTATAGCTGCAAAGGGTGGGTCAACTCCATATTAAACCCTACGGATTAAGAATAGGATGTCATTTGTTGACAAGTTCATGTGCACTTAAAGGCAGGCGTCCCAATAATTTTGCCAATATAGTGTATATTGTCAAATTTCCCTGATATTTAAAATTACTCATCATGAAATAAGACTTTGATCATTTCACCCACCAATAATCGTGTTAAATAATCGTGATTTCAATATTGACCAAAATAATCATGATTATGATTTTTAACAATCTAGCAGCCCTAGAATGATTAAATTTTTTTACTTATTTAGTTTATTTGATTATTTATTTCATTAATCGACCCCATTAGGTTAATATTAAGCAGATCTTTTTTCTTTTTTTTTAATTCAAACATTCTTTTTTTCTGTGAAGTTTACTAAGCCGCACATCATTTTTTTACTGCATGTTATAAGGTTTAATGCCTAATTTCTAAATTCTAGAAAAAATTCTAAAAAATAGCCCTTCATATTAGTGAAGTAATTATTGATAATTTTGTAAATCTGTTCGTCCCTGGTTTATTTCATTCACAGATCCTCGCATTAAAGTTTAAAATAGACGCCAACTCCTTGCAACCCATATGATTGCTGTAATCTAATGCATTTCCAAGTGAAACAGGATTCGATGAGAAGAATATGGCTACATTACATCTGTCATAGCAACATCTTTTCTGAATCACACAGCGATCAATTTCCTCATCGAGACCGGCACCATACTGCATTTCTCTGACACGAGTCACGGCCTGTGTAAATTGTACTTCCTGGATGCCGTGTGGCTGTCCGAGTGTTTGGAACGCATCGTCAACCTGAGGGACTCGCGCTCCGTGGCCTGCAATGGAGTCATCAAGGCGGAGGACCTCCGCATGCTGCTGGTAGGAACCGGATTCACCCAACAAACGGAAGAACAGTACTTCCAGTTCCTGGCCAAGTTTGAGATCGCTCTACCAGTGGCCAGCAACAGGTAAAAACAATGGCTTTTTTCGTAGCTTCAGCATATTTTACGGAGTGGCTATTTACACTAGCTCCGCCCACCAGTGTCTTTTAAAAAAGACGCATGAAATTCAACGTCTTCAGTGGTGCAGCAGTAGCGATTAAGGCTTGCAAACCTGCCTTTTAACGCGATCGACGCTGGTCCGCCTTTTGCCGAGCTCGCATTAATTTTCAATAAAATTTCAAATAATGTTCTAAAAGTGGAAATAAACTGCGAACGAGTGTTTAATAATATTAAAAGTGTTTATTGGGAAGGTGTAGGGAGGGTTTTTATTCTCCCAATAAGGGAGCATCCATTTAATAATTTTAATAAATATAATCATTTACACTCTGATATTATTGCATCCTGTTAATGTACAAAAATACTGAGGTGCAAATAGTATCTGCCAATATAAAGTAAAGATAGCATCTAATAACTATTTACTCTTATTGCAATTATAGAATCTATTGCTATTTTCACCTAGTGTAAATAGCATATCGCTAAGAAAATGCTGATATTGTCACTTAGTGTAAATAGAATATAGGCCTATTGCTGTTTTCATTTGGTGTAAATAGCATATAATTGCTAGCCGCTGTCTATTTTTTATCTATGTGAAGTATTGAGTTGAATTCATTCATTCCTTCACATGTTGACGGGTAATGCATAACATAAAGTGATGCTGAAAATTATATATGTTTTATTATATAGTAATAATTTTTTTAATAGGTAAAAACGTAAATTTAATTCAGCACCATGGCTCCGTCAGACAGGAATGCATTAAGGCAGAATGGAAATGGAGGAAGGATAAGTTACAGGTTTCTCTTCAAATTATGAGGCAATGCTTTTTTGAGTATCAGGCTCCTGTGAGAACTGCAAGGAAAACTATTTTTTTTTAATGTTATTGCACAGAAGTGTAATGCCCCCTCTTTTCAACAATTAATAGATTACTTAATCCGGCTATATGTTCTGGTTTGACTCCCTCATTAGAAACTTTCGGACATTGAGCAGGTATCATTGACATGTTAAGGATGACATTATTCGTTTGAAGCCCACTTCAAAGCCTTAAAAAGCCATTAATAGCAGTCTCCATAATGGGGTTGTTCCCATGGGCTTTAAGCAAGCGGTTGTTCAGCGGCTTCTTAAAAAGCGTAACTTAGACCCACTAGAATTGAGTAATTATCGGCCAATCTCAAAATGACCTTGTATATCAAAGATTTTAGAAAATGTAGTTCTGTCACAGTTAATGTTATTTTAGGAAAGAATGAGGTCCTAGATAAATTTCAATCGGGTTTTAGGGTGGCTCATAGCACAGAGTCTGCACTATTAAGAGTTGTAAATGATCTTTGTATAATCAGAGATTCAGGTAATTCGGCAGCCCTGATTTTATTTGACTTGAGTGCAGTAATTGATACAATAGACCCTGTGAATCTCATGTGGTTGGGATCCATGGGACGGTTTTAAAGTGGTTTGATTCTTATCTTGCGAACAGATCATTTTCAGAGAAGTTTAGTGACTTTGTTTCATCAACAGCACCTATTTCCTGTGGGGTTCCCCAGGGTTCTGTTATTGGCCCGATTTGGCATGTTTGGATGATCTTAAGAGCTGGATGGCTCGCAATTTGGTTCAGTTAAACCAAGGAAAAACAGAGATGATGATCTTCGGGCCTGTCAGAGGATGCTCAGATATTTTTACTTATTTAGGTCCATGGTTAGCCTATTGACATGTCCAAATAAGTAATCTAGGAGTTGTTTGACCCAGAACTGAAATTTAACAAGTAGATCAATGCTGTGATTAGAGTTGCTTTTTCCAGGTCAGGTCTCTTGCCTGATTAAAACCAATGAATTCGATAAAAGTTTTAGAGAATGTAGGCCTAAGTAATATTTTTTTAATAGGTAAAAACAATAGCTTTCTGCTCTTTGTAACTTCAGTCTATTTTTAATGTTTGAGTTTTATTTATTTAGTTAATTATTTTTTTTATTATTTTTATTTGATCTGCAGGCGGGTAATGCATAAAGTTTTATTAGCTGTCATTTCTGTGTGATTTATGAATGTTTAACACCCTATTCTCACCCCATCTATCTAGGAAGTAAATTACGAGTTATTGTATATTATGCATTTCAAGTGTGCAGTCTTTCAAACCTAATTATGTCCCACAAGTGTCATCTTCTCTTCATAGTTATCTGCTGCCACACCTTTTGCCACCCAAACCTGCTCTGGACATCCACGGCTTTCGGCACCAGAGCAACAACAACATCCAGCGGCATTTTAAGATGAGCTTCGTACCTGCAGGATTTTGGGAGCGCTTTATAGCCAGAATGCTAATCAGTTTAAACCAGATGGACATACAGGTAAACACATGACAACTTAACAGACCAATAAAAGCCATAATTGCAGTCATTGCAAGCATAGAATTAGACGGCACACGCTGACAATGCTTCTGGCTGGGAGTTTACGGCAGCCTCTGAAAACACATGGTAAGACGCTTGGCACACTGGGGCTTTCAATATTTCAGGTACCAATTTTGCTATTTTTTTTTGCAAAAAATTTGGTGATTTATATATCTATTTGAATATATAATAATTATAACAACAATAATGATAATGTTATTACTAATAATAATATTGCCATTGTTGTTAAAATATGAAACAATAAGAAATATTACTATTGTAATATTTACTGTAAGATTAAAAATCGAGTATTTTAATAAACAATCACAATAATAAATTAATTTTATAGTATAACAGTACATTATTTTTTGTATTACTTTTCTTAATGTATTCATTTTCAAATGTTATACCATCAAACGTTTATTTTGGCAGAAAACCGCAGAGAGCCCTCAAAGTCGGCATGAAACTTGTGATAGTCTTTTCTTCCCTATTATGACGTATATTCAAGAGAAATGTCTTCTGGAACAAAAAAAATGTAGGGTGGGACTTGATTTTGTCTGTGGGGAAGAGATTCGTTGGTTGTGGTTTGATATTGGTGAATCTCATGTGAGTGACAGGTTGTCCCGCCCTCGCACCAGTAAACATCATCATTAGAGAATAGATGTCGCTGCAAGAGGAAGGGAAAGTTATTTTGAATAATGATTAGGAGGGCACATGAATTTAAAAAGAAAAAAGAAGTGCACAGACAAATCATTTATAAGAAATACCACAATATTCCATAAAAAAACAAGAATTTCATGCCGACTTTAAAGCTTCTCTTTTGTTGACAGGGCTTGACATTAACTTTTTTGCTCACCAGCCACTGTGGCTAGTGGTTTTTCCAAAGTTACTAGCCACTCAGCATTTTCGCTGGCCACAATTTTGCTGTTGGGAAATTACATTTTATATGACTTTGGCATGTTAAAATTGCTTGATTTTGAGTCATTTTACTTGATTAGCTAGAATTAAAACCCTTTTAAACTTTCAAATGCAGATTGACCACCCAAATCAAGATTAGGCCTACATGGTATATCAGCTGATATGTAGGGATGGGCAAGGGGTGGGTAATATGACCATAATATGATACATTTTATAATTTTAAAAGTCATTTTTGTTAGGGTGTATAAAAAGAACAAAGAAGCAAATTAGCAAATTACAAATACAATAGTAAATTAAATAGCCAAAACTCTTTTTTCAGATACAGTAGGTTTATTTAACATTTATTTAAAAATTTTTGTTGTTTGATTAACATTACTGACACACATCCAGTTATTACCCACCTGTTTACGTCCACTTAAGCCATAACCGACTGTATTCACGCGAGATACTCCTCACGATAGACATTTTGACATCTGTGTTTGTGTGTATTTGACTATTTAGGCGCAAGAAGATCTGATCGCGCGCGCGACTTAGAGAGCGCTTCTGTTGTGTGTCATTCAGCGCGATTACGCCTTCAAGTTAATCGATAACGAATTATGATTGGATTGTAATTTTGTGCTACGACGAGCTTGGCTACCTTTGATTAGTCTAGGCTGAAATTATATTCAACCCGCTAAAGGTGGCTAGTGGGAGTGGCTGTCTTACCCGCCACAGCTGAAATCTACCGGCATTTGGCGGGTGTTAATGTCAAGCCCTGTTTGTTGATAATAGCCAATTTATAAGCACTTCTTATTACAAGTTTGAGAAGATGGTTGCATATGATGTGAATGATGAACATTAAAAGAGACCCATATTTGTGGTGCAGCATTTACTATGATCAGTCGCAATGAGACTCTGAATTGCTTGCGTGTAAAAGAACACAGTGCTGTGCTTCATGCTGAAACACACAGCGCATATATTTATTTATTAAATCAAAGCCTTTGCAATTTGATAAGTAATATTGCAGTTTCTGTTTTATTTCAATTTATCGTGCAGCCCTAGTAATGCATCAATGAATTTGACAATGAGGACGTGTACATAAAGTGAGACATATCTTTGCAACGCTTTGGCTGATTCGCATGAAGCTTGCTATGCATCTTTGCCACAAAGCCCTGATCGTACAAGTTTGGTGACATCGCCATCTAGTGGCCTAGGTGCATAAAATCCAGCCAGAAATCATTATAATTTTTTCATGATGAACGTCATGATTCTTCACTTCATATATTTCTAGGGTGCTACTTTATGCTATTTTGGACCAATTTTGCATATTGTTTTTTTTTTCTTTTTTTTTCTTTTTTGTTATTTGCTTCTCCTCCTACAGTGTTTGTTGAATCCTCACCAAAATTGGTTCAGGTCAGACACAGACAAAGACAAAACCACACAAATTCAATTACTGGATTTTATACTCCAGAAAAGCCTTAGCAATTTTGCTGGTGAAGACACCAAACAGGAAGTGAGTCATTATCTTAGCAAAGCTTTTGCATATTGACACAATTTTTCTGTTTCAACGCCACATTGGCCTGAGAATATCATTCAAATTTGTAGCACCACCTACTGCTAAACCTAACAAATCTGCTTAATCATTCAGTATCTGAATGAAGGCATGGCCATGTAGATGCAGCTATATTTGAAAGTATTTCATTATGTGACAAGTTCTCAGGTGAAAGTGTCGTTGAAGCTGATCGTGGTGTTCTGGCTGGTTTCAGTGGACTGATTTTGATGCCTGTATCCTACTTTCTTTGATTTCTGTAATAGGCATTCGAGACCAAAAAGAACACGAAAAACCAGAGGAACCGCAGTACTGTGATCTACAGCTTTGCAGGGAACCAGCAGCGCAATCGCTGCAGCACGTTTCGCGTCCGTCGCAGCCAGACCATCTACTGGAAGGAAGGGCTGCTGGTCACCTTTGATGGTGGATATCTGAGGTTAGTAAGTGTTTAGGTATTAGGTATAATTTGTTTTGTATTTAATGAATAAAAGTGTATTTGTCATTAACATATCTTTAACATCATCACTTCAGTGTTGTTATTGTTAAATCATTTTTGTTATTTTTTAAATAAAGCTAAAATACAATAAAATATAAATATTATATGAAAAACTTAAAGTACTTAAATGAAACTAACTGTAATCAAATAAGATGAAGTACCAAAATTACTAAAAACTGAAATTAAAGCTAAATAGAAATATAAAACTAAAACAAACTAAAATTAATATTACAAATATAAAAATTCAAAAAAATAATTAATTCTATAATAAATAATACTAAGAATACCAAAGAGGTCTGCACTCTAAAAAACTTTAATTGAGATGCACAGGAGATAAGATGACAAACGTTTCGGCTCTTCGCCTTCGTCAGTGTAACAATTTCATTCACTCTCAGTAGTAATATGGAAAATGCACTTCAAATCCACATGTGCTCACAATCATGATTAAAGCAATTTTATGCCTTTTGTTTCCAATTCCTCTGTGAATACATTTTGTTGGCTCATGGAAAATGATTTTGATAATATGTTAATTGAAAAATCTAAATTTAGTATAAACAACTTGGATAAAACTCAAAAGATGGCTTTGGAGGATTTAAAGAGCGATAAATCAATTATGATTCAAAAAGCAGATAAAGGGGGAGCAATTGTTTTACAAAACACAGACAATTATATCGCTAAAGTAAAAGCAATGCTTAGCGACCATGTGTGCCATAAGAAATTAATATTTAACCCTACTATAGAATATAAATCCCAGCTAGACAGAATGTTGAACAGAGGTTTCGAAGAAAAATGGTTGACTGAACAAGAATTCAAATGTTTAATTAATCATCACCCAGTTGTTCCAGTACTTTATGCATTACCAAAAACTCATAAATCGACCATAGATCCTCCTTATTGACCTATTGTCTCTGGTATTGGTTCACTTACTGAAAAGCTATCCGAATTTATATTTTTTCATTTACAGCCATTGGTGAAACAATTACCGTCCTATCTAAGAGACACAACACATTTTTTTTAATAAATTACAACTACATTCAAATTTAGATGACCAAGATTGGCTAGTAACATTGGATGTGTCATCTTTATACACCTCGATTCCACACAAAGAAGGGTTGGAAGCTTTGGATTTTTTTCTAAAAACTCTTCAAAACTTGACTTTGCCCACACAATTTATTTTGGATTTAATTGAATTCATATTAACCAAAAATTATTTTTTGTTTGAAAAGGATTATTATCTGCAAAGACAAGGTACTGCTATGGGCACTCAATTAGCACCAAGTTACGCCAATCTCTTTATGGGTAAATTCGAATTAGACTTTATTTATAATAGCAACCCTTTTGGACACTGAATCAAGTGCTGGGCAAGGTACATCGATGATTGTTTCCTCATTTGGAAGGGAAGTGAAGAGGAGCTACATAATTTTGTTTTGTTTTTGAACTCCAGATTAGACTCTATCACATTTTCAGTTGAAAAAGATTTGTTTTCTATTCATTTTTTAGATGTTTTGATATCCAAAATCAACAATACTGTCTCCACCACTGTATTTCGAAAACCAACAGATAAGAATACTTTACTTTCCGCCAATAGTTATCATCCGTTATCATTGAAAAAATGTTTACCTTTAAGCCAATTTTACAGATTAAGACGGATTTGCGCTCCAGAGGAAGAATTTGATGTACAATCTAAAATTCTTAGCAATCGCTTTTGTTCAAGAGGATACCCATGCACTTGGTTTAAATCAGCGTTTGACAAAGTCAAAAATTCTAAAAGAAGTCAATAATTAAATAACGACCAAAGAAAACAAAAAAAGCCGTTTTCAGTAAATTATATTCCTACTTATACTAAACAAAGTTACCAGATAAAATCCATTGTTAACAAATATTGGTTCATTTTGGCTTCAGATCCGTCATTACAAGATATTTTTAAACATCCTCCAATGTTCACTTACAAGAGATCTCAAAACTTGTCAAACATGTTAGTTAGATCAGATGTCATATATGATGACAAAAAAAAGCATACATGCAAGGGTGTTTTCCATGCCGTAATTGTACATCGTGTTCTTCAATTCTGAAATGCAGAAGCTTTATGTGCTCTTCCACACAAAGATTTTTCCATATAAAATCATGTATAACATGTTTGAACATGTAAGAATGTGATTTACCTACTCCAGTGTCCATGTCCATTAGGGAATGTCAGAAAAACATCAAGATCTTTGAGGATTCGAGTCAGTGAACATAAATCAGCTATTCGCAGACACAATGTAACCTCTCTGATTGCTAGACATTTCATTGAATTCAATCACCGTATTGAACAACTCACTTGTGTAGGTATTGAGACAGTAAAGAATTCCCGTCGTAGTGGCAACATTGATAATAAACTCTTGAGAAGAGAAGCTTTTTGGATGTTTAATTTAAAAACCATGTCTCCTGTAGGTTTCAATGAAGATTATGATCTCTCTTCTTTTTTTTTTTTTTTTTTTTTTTTGGTACAATGTTTATGAACGGCTATGTTGCCTGATGTGTTATTGTTCCCAATTATTTATTTATTTATTTATTGATGGAGCTATTCTGGTGTCTCTTTTTTGAAGGAGCTATTCTGGTGTCTTGGGAATCATTGTTGTGTTTTTTGTCAGATGTGTGATAACTCTTGGCATTTTTTAATTGTGACCTGTTATGGACTTGAACTGAAGCCTGTGGACTGATTGTCTGATTGCTTTAATCATGATTGTGAGCACCTGTGGATTTGTAGTGCATTTTCCATATTACTATTGAGAGTGAATGAAATTGTTACACTGACGAAGGCGAAGAGCCGAAACGTTTGTCATCTTATCTCCTGTGCATCTCAATTAAAGTTTTTTTTTTTAGAGTGCAGACCTTTTTGGTATTCTTAATTTGAAATATAGGTCCTGGCACCTAATTAGCTGGGAGAAGCGCGGTGAACGCTTTAATAATAAATAATACTAAAATAATACTGTATCTGTCATCTTGTGACCCTGGACCACAAAAACCAATCATAAGGGTCAATTTTTTTTTTAAATTGTGATTTATACATCATCTGAAAGCTGAATAAATAAGCTTTACATTGATGTATGGTTTGTTAGGATAGGACAATATTTGGTACAATTTTGATAAAATTATTTAAAAATCTGGAATCTGAGGGTGCAAAAAAAATCAAAATATTGAGAAAATCACTTTTAAAGTTGTACAAATAAAGCCCTGAGCAGTGCATATCCACTCACAAAAATATTTTTTTTATATATTTACAGTTGAAAATTTACATAATATCTTCATGGAATATGATCTTTACTTAATATCCTAATGATTTTAGGCATAAAAGAAAATTCGATAGTTTTGACCCATACAATGTATTGTTGGCTATTGCTACAAATATACCCGTTCGACTTACGACTGGTTTTGTGGTCCAAGGTCACATATTTTAATGGAGTTTGCCGCAAAGCATTATGGGATTACCTTCTCTGCAAGCAATACATGTGTTGTTGTTTATAACGAGTTATCTTATGTCCTAGGTGTGTAGTCTATTTGCTGTATTTGTATTATTTGTGTTGATCAATATTTTCGTATGGTGTTCTATCCACTTTAACAGCACCAAAAGTCACAGAAATCATTTGGTTCCAGTGATTTTTAACCATGTGATCAGTTCTGAATATATGTAAACCAGGGCTATTATCGTTAAGTAAAATTAAAACAATTTTGTTAATTGAAATAAAGCTGAAATAAAATAAAATTAAATAAAATTAAATTTTAGATAAACTTAAATTAAATTAAACGAAAATGAGAAATGTTTCCTTGGCAACTCAGTGAAATAAATTGAAGCACTAACATTACTTACTGGAAATAAAAAAACTAAAACTAAACTAAAACTGAAATAAAAATAAATTCAACCTAAATAACAAAATTGCTTAAAATTAAATTTAAATGTAAATGAATATAAATATAAATCAAATAAAAATGTATTAATAAAGCACAATAAAAACAACAGTATTATAAAAAGAATTAAAATATAGATAATTATAAGTATATAAATAATACTAAAATAACACTGATGTGATCATCTGACTCAGATCCTAACCCTAGTGTGTGCAGAGATTCACATAAGAAAAGACTCGCATTGTTTCTCGCCCACAGCGTAGAGTCATCTGACCTAAACTGGAAGAAAAAGAAAAGCGGAGGCATCAAGATTATCTGCCAGTCGGAGACGAGGGACTTCTCCGCCATGGCTTTCATCACGGATCACGTTAACTCTCTCATAGAGCAGTGGTTTCCTGGTGAGGACTCCTCCAAATGTTATTGAGTTTCTCAGATCCCAGTCCACAGGCATAGATCTGTAGATCTCATTTATTTAGGGTGCTTTCACACTAGCCCTTTTGGTGCGCACCCGGGTTCGATTGATGTACATTTGGATGATGTGAATGCTGTTTTCTCGAATGCGCACACACAAACCGTACCCGAATCCACATAAAAAAGCTTGTCTGGGGTACGGTTCATGTGAACTCCAGTACAGTTCGCTGCTAATATAAATGCAATTGTACTAAATCACGTAACCACTATTGAAGTATGATTAGATAAAACTGTGTTCGGGTGTGTTCTCACTCACTTTTCTGACACATTGAGGAGAGCAATGCTATGCATTTTGCCGCCTTCTCTTGCGTCGTTGTTACCGAGCAAAAGGGATAAACAGTTGCTGCTTTGATGACGCATACGCACTGTTTCGAACCCAAATAATATTGATTGTAAAATACTTAAAATACATTCAAATATGTTATTTTATTCTCACATACAATAACTTTCATCACCAAGCTTAAAGATAGGGTAGGTCATTTTAGGAGAGGCTAGCAATAGTGAGCTAGCTTTGAAAGCATAAGATCCCACAGTCTAGGACTGAACCAGTAGTAATTATTCCAGTTAAAAGCAGTACTGAAATGCTGTTTTAGATGCACATTGTGACAGTACTAGTCTAAGATGATATAATAAGAGTGACGACATCACTTGTAGTCATAAGACAGAAGTCCAACAGAAAACAAAAAGACTAAAATAACATCATAATTAGGGTGTCAAGTGTGATAATATTTTGACAAACATCCTAAACCCATAACCAAAGGGTATTGATATGGATGTGCAGCTGTTTATTGCAGTACAGGCACTGTGGATGTTTGCCGTGTGTCGGTGCAAAACTGCTTCACACTATTTACACGCTGTCAGTCAACAACACAGGTGCAGCACAAACATACACTGAACTCGTATAGATGGGATGAGTCATATGCAGTTTATACTGCAGCAGTGATTGATTCATTAATCCACACTACGGCTGTTAATTACACCAGACGCATCAGCACACACCTGCTCGATTCAACAGTTACCCATCAGGACTTCACATGTGACTCTGTGCTTTCCACTCTGCAAACATGTTTGTGGGTAAACAAACTAACTGCTGTGAGGGATTATTAACAGATGCATGTAATACAATTACATAAATATTGAGATGTAAATTGAGTGTTGTCGAATGACTGATAAATAAATCTATAATAATAAATATTAAAAGATAAATCAACCCTTAAAAAATAAATATATACAGTGCCTATAGAAAGTCATCATACCCTGTGAAAAACTTGATCCTTTTTTAACATTCTGGAGGATTATTTAAAATTAAATAGTGAAATAGTGATCAGCTTAAGGAAGGAACACACCAAGTCGATGCCGACGAGCTAGTGGCGACGAAAGCAGACTGCGGGGTTGGCTCACGTCGGCAGTGTCTGTGTCCAAAGTTGGCCTGACACGCCAAACCTACACTCGACAGCCGATGGCCAAGTAGCGCATCCGTTCTGCGCCTGCGTAAGATGAAATGCCTTTCCAAACCAGCAGGTGAACAGCTACAGAATGATCAGATGGCCCGACGGACCGATGAGCTCCGACACCGATTCAACATGTCGAATTTCCCCCAAAAAAGCCGACTAGGACCAACTTCAGCCGACAGTGCAGAACAGAGTTCCTGCCTTTAGAGTATACCTTTATAAACTTGCTCAGGTGCAACCAATCAACTTCCAGATCAAACACCAGGCTAACTGCCCCACCTGACATCAATTGTAGTGGTTTTTTTCTTCAGAATAAAACCAGCTGCTTCTTGAAGATTGCAAAGAATTCACCATGGTTGGGAAAGTGCTTTCAAAAGGCCTCCTGGATAAAGTTGTAGAAAAGCACAAGTTAGGAGAAGGCTACAAAAACATTTTGAAGGCTTTAGCTCTCCCTCTGAGTACTGTTCAGAGCATCATTAAGAAGTTGAAAGCGTATGGCACCACTAACACATAGTTGGTGTTTAGGCTGTCCGTCCGTCCAAACTGGATGTCCAAGCCAGGAGGACATTGATCAGAGAAGCTACCAAGAGGCCAAAGGCAACTTTGAAGGACTTACAAGGTTTGGGTCTGGTCGGTCTGTGCATGTGACAACTACCTCACAAGCTTTACGCAAAGCTGGCCTCTATGGCAGGGTGGCAAGAAAGAAGCCTTTCCTGAAAAAGTGCCATACACCTGGAAGACTCTGATGCCATCTGGCAAAAGGTGCTATGGTCAGATGTGACCAAAATTGACCCTTTTGGACTGAATTTCAAGCGCTATGTTTGGCGAAAAGCAAACACAGCACACCACCCAAAACACACCATACCTACTGTGAAGCATGATGATGGCAGCGTTATGTTGTGGGGGTGTTTCTCATCAGCAGGGAATGGGTGATTGGTCAGGACAGAAGGGAAAATGGATGCTGCCAAGTACATCCAAATTCTTGAGGAAAACCTGCATCCCTCTGCTAGACAGCTGAAGATGGGCAGGTCATTCACCTTCCAACACGACAATGGTCCTAAACATACCGCCAAAAGAACAAAACAATGGCTTAAGGATAGGAAGGTGAATGTCCTTGAGTGGCCAAGTCCAGTCAGAGCCCTGAATTAAATCCCATAGAAAATGTGTGGATGGACTTGAAGAGAGCAGTCCATTGCCGCTCACCACAGAATTTGACTAAATTTGAGCAATTCTGCAAAGAATGGGCAAATATTCCATAATTTAGGGTTGTTGTTTTTTTTTCTTTCAGAACTGTTGCTTTTTTCTTTTCTTTTTTTCTTTTCTTTTTTTTGTTTGTTTTGTTTTTGTTTTAAGGCAAAATTTGTAAATAAAGCTGGAAAAGTGTTTTTTTTTTATTTTTATTTTTTTTTATGGGTTTTGATTTTAGGCTGTACAACAAATAAAGTAACAATTTCAGAAGGGTATGGTGATTTTCTATAAGCACTGTATATATAGGCCTTTATAAAATGGTTAGTTCCTGTCCTTAATTCTGATTGGTCAATAGCTGTGTTTTATTCACGATAAAACACGACTATGACTGCTTCACGCAACGGTTCTGTGTATCACTACACAACACCCTTAGCAACCACTCTTAGCAATGTAAACTGTTTGTTCTCAATTGATAATGTTCATTGAAGCTTACTGTATGATGTAGAAGAGTATTGTGAGAAAGAGATCGAGTGAGCAAATTTATTACCTGCATTTAGATTTAGCATTCTCCTTCAGGTCAGTCCTATGTTCATAATAAAAAATCTGTTTAAATGTCCGATGTATTATCTTGTCCTTTTAACAGTTAAGGGGTTTTCCCATGACTGACAGCGTTAGTCAAAGCATTTGTCAGTTGCCTCTTGTACCGTGTTCACAACAATTCAGTCTTTTCAGTGTAAAAGTCTTTGCTACTGACTGACACACTCATAAAGACGCTGTCTAATGGCGTAATAATGTAACTACTGTTGCTGTTCACGGTCAAGGAATTTTTTTTCCGGCGGAAGGAAGGCTTTTAGTGAAAGTTGATACATATTTTTGGCTTTAATATTTGTATTGTGTGGTTTTATAAAAGCAATTAGGTACTCGAGGCCCTGACTTATTCACGATACAGCACAGCCTCTCATACCTTATTGCTTACATATATATTTTTTTCCAGATCAGAGAAATCATCACTTTAGCCAAACAGCCATTATAGCCATATGGATTCATTTGAATAATTATGTAATATATAATCTGCCTTTTTCTCTTGAGCCCTTTTCATTAAGCCATGATTAATGTCCATTTTTATATAAATATGAGCATCCATATACATACATGTGTTTAGCATTGAATCTTTGGCCTTCTCCCTCGGTCAGCGCTGACAGCCAGCGAGAGTGACGGCTCTCGTCTCATCGAGCAGTACGCTCCCTGTCCGCACTGCAGCTCCGTACCCAGAATGTCCGACCCGCTGCCTCTGTCCGGCTCCAATACCAGCACCGTCCACTACTTCAACATGGAGGACTGTGTCCTGGCAGCCGTGGACAAGGAGTACATCACCTGCCCCAACCATCCCAAACAGCCCGTGCCGCTACAGGAGCTGGTGCCCGAGCTCTTCATGACCGACTTCCCTTCACGGTAAGATGTCAGCATGAAGTTTTTAACCATTTTTGACGTTTTTTCATATTATCTTTTCTGGATAAAATTGACAGCTAAAATTTAGTCAAATCCATAACTACTAAATGCTGATGTTAGCGCTGTTGTTTTTCATACCAAAATGAGATAAATCAAAGTCCTTTTAAGGTAAGTCATTTCACTTGCCGGCCATCTCTTGGGCAGCTATTTCAGTCATGCAAGTTCACCTCCTATCTCTTTGAATGGGGATACGTCAAATTCTCCAAAACTGTTCAAGCTTATGATTAAACTTCATATTTGAAATAACCAATGAAATCTGACAAAAACTGTCTCATAAATTTTAGTTATTACATTCAAGTAGCATTACAAAAGCTTATTTTTCAGACTGGAACAGCCAATGTGCATGTGCAGTCATAAGTGCGTGTCTGAGAACACTGACTGTTTCTACAGCAACCGGAGCTTCTTACGGCAGCTGCAGTGATGCGATGACTTTACGATTGCCGATTTGGCTCTTTTATTTAGAAGGCGGGACTTATTTCACCATATTGTGCATTGCATTTCCTCCCATTCATAAGTAATATGAGTCCTCTGACTTTGTCTATCTGAAGTCTTTGGATACATATCAGAAATGAACTTTCTCTGTCGGCACGATGAGAGATGACACTGTGCATTTAAGTTACGTGACAAAAACTACAGCTAGACAAATTAAAGAAACATAAAGGATTCAGAGTAGCTTGTTGTCATATTTTATAGTACTCTCACAAAAATCTGATGTGAAGAACAAATAGGCATATAGTCTATTTATTATTTTGTATGAAATATTGAAGTTTATAAATAATTGTTTTGGCACACCTGACCCAGAGTGGTGCTACATATTGTTTTAAAATAGGGTTTTAATTCTGGCATGTTAACGAACGCGCCGACGCGCCCACTTTGGGGTTTTTTTTTTTTTCAGTGTTAACTTAAAACGTAACGTTTTTGTCATCATAGTAAGAGTGAGATTTCATTCGAAACTGTAAAGGATCTACTTTTATTCGTGTAAACTTAACGATGAATGTTACAGTAGAATGTTTAGACCACTGTTTACTGTGAATATCTGCTCAAACGCAGATGTTTATAATGCCTATGAGGAAAGGACAAGGCATAAGTGTGAAGATATTGCTCTGCTTCAATTAAAATGTAAAAATGATTCAAATTTAAAATGATTAATTTTCCGAAATTGTTTCATAATTATTCCATAAATTTTACATTAACAGCTGCGTTTAAACAAATTTTTTTATTTTTTTATAGATATCCTTACTTTTAGAATTTTTTTTCTGTCCTTTCTGAAGTTCATTGAATTGTGCAGTAACATATTGGCATATGCTCTCCTGAGCATCTGCTAGCATGTGGAGTTTAAGTTTTGTATTCAATGTAAATGTTGCACACCTGGTCCTAATAACCAGGGTTTAGATGTATTTAATCGAGCTGAGTCAGAGTGGGTTAGGGTTGAGTTATAGCACAAATATACACAAGGCTTTCGTGCTCTTGTCTTGGCATGAGATGTGTGTTCTCTGTGCGGTTGTGGTACATCACATAAATTGGATTATTAATTCTGATGTTAAAATGGAAGCAAAATCGGAGGATTTGAACTGCAGTTCTTGTCTTTGAGCCACGTCAAACAAATCTCTTTGAAGAGGTTCCTGTGCAGCAAAGGGCTGAGTAAAAGTCCCGGTGGGATGTCATACTTTATATTAGGACTTGAAAATCACATAATTATGAACTGATAAATCTCAGGGTTACTACATTTGTGCGTTTGGCAGAAGCTTTCATCCAAAGTGATTTACAATGCATTCATGGTTTAGTTTTGTATGTGTCTTGGGAACTAGAACAGCAAGCTACTAGTACAATCCAGACTCTAGTTGTTAACAGGACTTGAAAAATTTAAAAAGTCAACATGAAACACTGTTCACAACTCATTTTAATGTTAAAAATGTAGGATGAGACTTGGATTTTATTCATCAGGATTTAAGTAAAAGGAAGATGATTTTGTGATGTCATTATTTTACAGGGTGGGTTTTTATATTTTGATTTACCAAAACAACCATTTTTTTATTCATTTGGAATAACATACACTGATGATCATTAAAAAAACACTGATCATTAAAAAAAAAACATGTAGTAATATTTTGCCACATTGGCTCTGTTTTAAACTCGAGTAGACAGCATTTTTAGACTGCAACTTTATGCTGAATTATTAGAAAACTCTTTTTGGCCATCATTTAAGGCGACCTTTTATTTATTCCTCATGAAATATGGAATCCATTGTGACAAGAACAAAGCATGATAGACGGAGTCCACAGAAATTTTATAAATTTATATTTGTTTTTTCCGCAATAGAAAATTAATAATAAATACAAGTAATAGTAAATAGTGTAAAAATAATTCGGTCAAGCCGAATAAAGACAGAAAAGCAAATATCTGTGGACATCTGTGATCATGAGGTTAGGATAAAACTGTTTAAATTACATCAGTTAAAGCACTTTTAACATAATAACCTGGTTTATAACTTCTGAGCAGTAGGTGGCGCTATGACGAAACTCTGCATGTATCCTCAAGTAATGCCTGTGAAGACATGTACCAAGTCAATAAACAAAACTTTTGCAATTTTGGCATGCTCACAGTCAAATTTGTTGATGCAGTATAAAACAACGGTTGGGTCTATCAAAAATCTTTTAATAACTTTTTGTCATGAGTGTCTGTAGATGTTACATACCAAATTTTGTACAAATCGGACACATTTTGTAGAAAGTTCGAAAAATTAGGTTTTGAATAAAGTTCAGTATGGTGGACATTAAGTAGAATATGGCAAATTTGGTATCGTAGGACTCGGCATAAGCCAACAAATCTAATGAAGTTAATTGACAATATGTTGGATTTTTCATATGTTATAAGCATTTGCATTAATTTCAATATATCTTGACCACTAGGGGGCACTGACCTAATACTTTACAGGTCCTCTCAGAACATGGCCTCGATTTA
>RJVU01053643.1:8766207-8795421 GCA_003731715.1 Anabarilius grahami
CGTCTTTAATTATACAGGGAGGATGAATGATTTTACCAATTATTTATATGATTATGCAAACAGTGTAATCCTCTTGGCTTGATGTCTCATAAACGAGTGTTTCCTGTTAATATCTTTGCTTCAAGTTTGTATCACATGGCCATAAGGAAGCTCTGTGGAAGGAGAGCATTAAAAGCATCTGTACGTACGATCAGCGGTTCAAAGCACGTCAAATGTAATGACATTCCCATATGGAGCTTTAATGGAAATGATTAGGAATGACGGCTGACTAAATTAACCTCTTTTGTATTGATAGACATTGGGTTTGATTCAACAGCGGCCTCAAGAATGGAGCTGGAAAGAGAGAAAGCTGTTGGATAATGATAGAGATTTTGCAAAATGTCAAAAGTCGGAATGCATAGTTTAGTTTGGGATTGGTGCAGTTTTTTTTTGTTTTAAAAGAAGTCTCTTATTCTCACCAAGGCTGCATTTATTTCATCAAAAATACAGTAAAAACTGTAATATTGTGAAATATTATTACAATGTTTTTTTATATATATATATTTTAAAATCTAATTTATTCCTGTGACAAAGCTGAGGTTTCAGCATCATCACTCCAGTCTTCAGTGTCAAATGATCCTTCAGAAATCATTCTAATATGCTGATTTGCTGCTCAAGAAACATTTATGATTATTATTAATGTTGAAAACAGCTACTTAAGGCGAGACACTACATGCAAAAACACAGTTTTTTTTTCATGGTAGTTTCGTAACGATACATTCATGTGTTCGTAAAACACATTTAGCATTTTATGACAAAATTCAAAATGGCCGATGCCCAAAATGGCCGACCAAAGAAAATTGGATATCGTTCAACTCAGCATGCCTCAAGGAATCTAAGGAGACCATCCTCATGATTTTAGGACAAGGTATTCAAAAGTTATAATTTTTAGCACCAGTTGGTGGCGCTGTGCCTGTAATGACATAAACAAAGTTTGGCGTCAATACACCAAATCATTGCAAAAATACTGCATTAAATCCATTTTTGCGTGCTATACGAGAACAGATTGGCCGATCAAAAATCTTTCAATAACTCTTTGTTTGCCTGGAGTGTGAGTAGATGCTACATACCAAATTTAGTGCAAATTGGACAAACGCTCTAGGAGGAGTTAGAAAATTAAAAATGGCGGAAAAATGTTCATGATGGAAATGACGCCATATGGTGCTTTCGAATCAGCGTGAGCCATGGAATCAAAGTGGAAAAATAATTTTGTTTCTAGGACTTACACGTCAAAACTTATGAGCATAAACATGACTGAATCTTTGAACTGTCGGGACTTGACCCCTAATAAAAAATTATTCATAATGCCTAATTAAACAATATTTATGTGTGCTATGTATTTTATCATTAGAGTATTACATCAGTCACTTGTGAGGTTTCATTTCAATTATGATGCTGCCTATGTAGGCAGCACACTTTAGGCAGCTCGCATTTGGAACAGAGCCACTGTCACACCGAAATTACTGGAATATGTTCTTAATACAGTTTGGAATTACTTATAAGGTCGAGTTAAAATGCTTTACTCACAAATAGTGACCTTTAAACTTTCTCTTTGAAGAGACTTTATAACAGGCCTTTTGTGAATATCAGACCTAATGAGCATTAACTCTTTCTGACATGATCAGCAGTTTTTGCTTACTTGCAGATAAACCTTATTATTCAGACCAACAACTACATCAGCAATTTTTCATCTTATTCTTAAACTGTAAGTGTGGTGTGCGTGCATTTATGCATGAACAGTGTGACCAAAACCTTATCGGTCATGCTGCATGACAGAATATAGTTATTTTTCCTGTTAATTCAGCATAAGATTTAATAATCATGATAATCATGCAAAAAAAGTATATTTTTGGATAATAGAGCAAATTAAATACTAAATAAATGGCAGAACTTGATGGACTCGAACCAATAGATAAGATTATTTATAACAAATTTCTGATCAGTCTGCCATCAGTGTTATTTTCGTATTTTTTTAATTACTATTATGGTATTTATTGATATTTTGAATTAGCTTGTATTTTTATATTTTAAGTTATGTGCTTTTTAAATATTAGTTTTTGTTTTAATTAATTTTTATGCTAGTGATTTTTAAAACTTAAACACTTCAATGTGTTGCCTTTCTAATTTTTTAACTTTTCTTTTTTAGTTTCATCATTTTTGGTTTTTTTTATATATATTTTTATTTTAGTTAACAATAGCAACACTGTCTGGCATCTGAACAAAAAAAGTTTCACATTATGAAACCCTCGAGTTAAAAACAAAAGATTTGCATGAACTTCATGACAACAGCAGTGTGGTCTGGAGACGTCTTTAATTATACAGGGAGGATGAATGATTTTACCAATTATTTATATGATTATGCAAACAGTGTAATCCTCTTGGCTTGATGTCTCATAAACGAGTGTTTCCTGTTAATATCTTTGCTTCAAGTTTGTATCACATGGCCATAAGGAAGCTCTGTGGAAGGAGAGCATTAAAGCATCTGTACGTACGATCAGCGGTTCAAAGCACGTCAAATGTAATGACATTCCCATATGGAGCTTTAATGGAAATGATTAGGAATGACGGCTGACTAAATTAACCTCTTTTGTATTGATAGACATTGGGTTTGATTCAACAGCGGCCTCAAGAATGGAGCTGGAAAGAGAGAAAGCTGTTGGATAATGATAGAGATTTTGCAAAATGTCAAAAGTCGGAATGCATAGTTTAGTTTGGGATTGGTGCAGTTTTTTTTTGTTTTAAAAGAAGTCTCTTATTCTCACCAAGGCTGCATTTATTTCATCAAAAATACAGTAAAAACTGTAATATTGTGAAATATTATTACAATGTTTTTTTATATATATATATTTTAAAATCTAATTTATTCCTGTGACAAAGCTGAGGTTTCAGCATCATCACTCCAGTCTTCAGTGTCAAATGATCCTTCAGAAATCATTCTAATATGCTGATTTGCTGCTCAAGAAACATTTATGATTATTATTAATGTTGAAAACAGCTACTTAAGGCGAGACACTACATGCAAAAACACAGTTTTTTTTTCATACATCTGTCAATTTTGAGATGGACTTTTTGGCTTTTCATAAAGTGTTTTTTTTCAGACTAGTGGAAAGAAAACATCCAAAATTCTTTTTTTAAGTGTATCTTTTATAGCACTTTATCTATTTGCGTGTGTAGATTTCAATTACAGTACATATCTTTAAAGGCCGTTTTTCTCAAAATGAGTTTTTTCAGAAATCTCCACTTCTGAAACACTTGCACACACTAAACTTTACAGTTTTATTTCCCATCTATATTCTCAAGGTTTTTACTGAGGAGTTTGTGCCTGATTTTATACATTTTATTCCTAAAAAAAATATTTTTTTCTGGCCGTTGACAGTATTTTCTGATTTATGGAATGATAAAAAGAGATCCCATCTGTAAAAGACACAAATATGTCCAAAAACAAGATTTTTTTGTTCTAGAAATGTATGCAAATTAGTGCATATTTAATTAGACACTCATTTGTTATCAATCAACTGGGAAAGTATGGTGATATCTATTAGTTATCTATTTTTTTCACCCTGTTCACCTGGGGTGTCTTGCCTTAAAGGGGATCTATAATGCCCCTTTTACAAGATGTGATAAAAGTCTCTGGTGTCCCCAGAATGTGTCTGTGAAGTTTCAGCTCAAAATACCCCACAGATAATTTATTATAGCTTGTCAAGTTTGCCCCTATTTAGGTGTGAGCAAAAACACGCCGTTTTTGTGTGTTCCCCTTTAAATGCAAATGAGCTGCTGCTCCCGCCCCCCTTTCCAGAAGAGGGTGGAGCTTTAACAGCTCACGCCTCAGTTGCTCAACAACAACAAAGCTGGAGAATCTCACGCAGACAAAATGAGGATTGTCAGTAACGGTGTTCAGCCTTACATTGTTCAAACCGGAGTCAGACACTGATGGAGAGACTCAGGAAGAAGTTACAACTTTTAGAACGAAACTGGACATTTCTGAATGATTAGTGGATAAATTTATGTAGTTGCTGTGGAGTTGATTCAACTCATCCACTAGCATGTGCCGTCATGTTAATCTTTTGTGCAAATCCAGTGTTGAATTGACCCTTGTTTGTGAAGCAGTCCGGCGTAAAATGACGGCACGATAACAACACTCTACTACAACAACTCTTCCTCTTCTCTAAAGCAGCCCAACATGGCTTTGCCTCCTTTGTTGTGTGTTCTCGGGGGCGGGGTTTATGTAAATTTTAGGGTTTGTGATGTCACTAACCCAGGAAGAAGCTTGTTGTAGTCCCTACCAGCTGTTTGTTGTAGTCCTTAAAAAGTGATTTCTGGAAAAGAAAATATCTCCCTTTGCATTGAACTTTGAGCGTCGTAACTTTGCAGATGTTTTTTATGCTCAAACAGCACACAAACATTACATACAAACTAAAGTTAAAAAAGTGAAATCATAATCGGCCACCCCTTTAATATTTTTTCTTTTTCTATTCTTTTTTTCACAATTCTTTGATTAAGAAGAAGTTCAAATAAACAGCATTTATTTGAAATATAAATTTTCTGTAACGTTATAAATGTATTTACTGTCACTTTTAATCAATTTAGTCATCCTTGCTGAATAAAAGTATTAATTTCAAAAAAAAAAATTTTTTAATTCAATCTCAAATGTTACGTGGTGGAAAAACTTCTTCGATATGTGTGTGTTTCAGGTTGTTCCTGTTGAAGAGTGATCTGCAGTGGAGTGAAGAGGAAGCAGATATCCTGGGTCAGGGTGGCAGTGGCACCATCATCTACAGAGCTAAATACAGAGGCCATCCGGTGGCTATTAAACGCTTCCACTTCAAGAAATGCAAGCAGCAGTCGCTCAACAGCAGCACAGGTACTTTACGCTCCTGCACTGACCCTAAAGTTCCTCTGAAGGCAGCCGTTATTATCTTTAGGCCGTCACCGGATATTTCCGCTCACTGCGATGTTTGGATTTGCATTCGATCTGCTCGAGAGATTTTAAAGTCAGAGGTGATCAGTTGGGGAAAGTAAGCCATGTGTTCCGGCAGCCGTATGTAAGGTCAGAGGTCAAAGCGCTGTCGTTCTGCTCAAGGCTCGCAGTGGGACGCACAGCGTCTGTGACTGATGGAATTTCCTGTTAACAGAGAAATCTAATCCTCATTGGATTTCTCCCGTTGTGTGTCTTTCTCTAATCCCAAAACCTAGTGAGCGGCAGAATTTAATGAGATTTATGCTTGAAACAAGTTATTATCTTGAAAAGTTTTGTAAGTATTTTTTTGCTTGATCAAATGGAAGTTTAGATCAACAAGACAAAAAAATACAGATTTATAAAATTATTTCTTGTAGCCACTACCAAAGCAAGCAATAGACATGGCTCTAGCAACACCACAATCATGAGTTTAATTGTATTCATTGTATTATAAATTGCATTTGAGAAAAGCATCTTCCAAATGCAATAATGTAAATGTAAATATCTTCTACTTAATATTGAAGTCTTTAATTTATGCGACCGGCTACAATTTATTTTCCTTTCACGCTGCAACAAACAGGGATGTAATTTCTCTGTATTTATACAGATTTTTATGTTGTCAGACCTGAGGAAAAAAGTGCTGCGTTTTCAAGTATTTCATGCATGAATACTGACAGCACTGCACAAGCTAGCGGCAACTTCTGAATATCAAGTTAAGTCTCCTTTATTTATATAGCGCTTTATACAATACAGATTGTTTCTAAGCCGCTTTAGAGGGATAAACGGGAAAATAATTATTCAGTGATGCAAATAGAGATCAATTCTACTGTAAAGCAGCTCTAAAAAGACAATAGAGCACAACAGTTTGGTTCCGGAAGTAAAATCTCCATTCAATTTCTCCATAAGGAAACTGATTTTGAACGATAACTTTTACATTTTTAAAGGCAGATGTACTGTGAGCTATGAGGTTGTTAATCCATAGTATTTACTTATGCTGCAGCTGTCATTCTGCATTTTTTCAATGTAGTTTTAAAATAATCATATTTAACAGTGGAATTCCTAGTGAAAAACTACATTACCCATGATGCTATACAGAAAATTCCACCAATCAGAGAGTCGAAAAGAGCAACAAATGCCAAAATAGCTCTTTAGCTCTGCCTACTCCCATGAAGCACTGCTAATGATGTACTCGAGTCGATCTTCCTAGACTCTCAAAATACTGAAATGTTTGTATATTTTTATACATATAATCAACATTTGTACATGAGAAGTTTTATATTTCTCCATTTCTCCAAAAATGTAAGATAACTCTTAATATATTTATATATATTTTTTCAATATATCTAAATATTAATTGCGATTAATTGCACAGCTAAAGTTTTGAATACACTGTCCAGCCAAAAAATAAATAAATAAATAATAAAAAGTCACTGTTTGAATTTAAATAGACAAATACTTAAGAGTCTATGACTGGATCATTATTACAGTGATTATTATGTTTCTAGCATGTTATATGTTTGGGAACAGTTCTTCTAAGCCTAATTGATGGAGTGTGTAGCTTTCAATTTCTTAAACAACCATGTAGGAAGACACATCATGGTCATATTTCAGGATGACAATGTCAAGATTCTCCAGGGTTAAAAATTGTGAAAGAATGGTTGGGAGGGTGCATGAAGAATCATTTTCACACATGAATTGGCACCTCTGAGTCCAGACCTTAAATTCATTGAAAGTCTTTGGGATGTGCTGGAGGAGACTTTACAGAGTGCTCACCTCTTGCATTGTCAATGTCAATACAAGATCTTGACCAACAATTGATGTAATCTGCATACATTTTTTGGTCAAATTGTCATCTTGGAAAATGGCGATGATTTGTCTTCCTACATGGTTGTTTAAGAAATAAAAAGCTACACACTCCATCAATTAGGATTAAAAGAAGCGTTGCCAAACATATAACAAGCTAGACACATAATAATCACAGCAATAACGATCCAGTCAATAATGATAGACTCTTAAGATCTGACAGCTCTTAAGATCAGGTGTTTGCTCACAGAGAGAGACATTTCACAGATGTGCGCCAGTACAGATTTGAGTTCTTTTGTTTTTTTGCGTCCTATCACGCTTGAACGGTTTAATAGGACTTGAATGAATGATAGCGTGATCATATACGGATTCTGCGATAGGCAAGGTAAGGCAATTTTATTGCACATTTTAAAGCACATTTCATACACAGTGGTAATTCAAAGTGCTTTACATAAAGAAGAATATAAATAAAACATAAGGAATAGAAATAACAGTAAAAACAGAGATTTTGTAAAAAACAGAATCTGTAAAAACAGATAATTGCATTAAATATTTTTAACACGTTAAACTGAAAATTTTAATTAATTGCATGTGTTAACGCTAATTTTGACAGCCCTGCTTAATATATTTTTTAAAATGTCATTTATTCCTGTGATGGCAAAGCTGAATTTTCAGCGGCCATCTTTAAATTTATTTAATTTAGATTTTTTTATTAAATTATTTTTATAGTTAAAATTATTTTTTTTGACAATAATAATTATTATTATTGTTATTATTATGCTAATAATTTTTATTTATATTTTTTATCGTAGTAGTAGTATTGTACAGTATAATATTATTAAATGGGGAAAAAACATTTTTCTTTTTTTTCGTAGTGGATCACATGATTGAACAAAGCAAAATATAAAATAAATATAATAATCTACCAGCAGGAGTGGTTTAGAGTTCTGTAAAAAGTTATCAAACTTTATAAACTGTTGTTTTACAGCAGCAAGATACTGGCAGCACATCTCAATATAATGATTTTCCTCTGAGCTGTGTCACGCTCAACTAGTTTCTGCATTTCTCTGACCTTGAAGGCCTCTCGCCTTTTCTGTCTGCTCCTCTGTCCGCTTCCCCTAATCCTGCGAAATGTCTCAGAATGATTTATGATGTGCAGTTTGTCATAAATTATACTGCAAGCGAGAGAGAGCTCCTTCAGGAAACTTANAAAAAAAAAAAAAAAAATACGTTTGCAGGATTCTCTCCATCAGCTGCCGTTTTATGCACACTATTTCTTTGTCAGCCTCATTCATTTACTGCTGTTTGAATTGGTCTCTCAGCAGTTCCCGGTTTTACGTCTCTGTTGATTTATTCCCTCCCACTCATTCTATAGGTTTCTTTACAATAAAGATGCCTAATAAATCAAGACATTTACTTTTATGACACATGAATTCTTCTTCATGAATTCCAGACGTTTCTTGTTCAAAGTTTCCCATCTTATTGTCAAATGCATTCATGTACTGGAGTTTTATGGTCTGTAAAGTGGTGCCCTATGGTAACCAACGGCAACAACAGGTGGCATCTGCCCTTTGGATGAGGCCTCTGAGGAATCTTCCAGAATCCTCATCAGCTTTTGTGCCAAAAACAAAATACAAATAATCAATATACAAGCTGGCAATAGAATAGTGTTGAAGTCTTGGTGTAGATAGAGATACAGTGAGAGAATGATAATATTTTTCAATATAGATAGGTAAATAGATATTGGAAAGAAAAGCTCAATAACAATATTTACAAATACAATTTAAACATGTTAAAGGTGCATTTGTTGTAAACACATGTAATCATTTTGGAAAGTGGTACTCATGAATCCTGATCCTTGAGATGCATTATAAATCTCTTTTGAATTATTGAACATTACAAAGAAGTTGTATTTCTTTATACTACGGCGCTGTTGAATGCTCAAATCTGATTGGTTGACCAACGTTCTAAGATGTGCAATTATTTTCCGGGAAACGCACGGCTAAAGTAGTTCCAGGCAGGTCTTGACCGCATTACTGTTCCATATCACTTCGCAAAATGATTTCAGTTATTTCAATAGGTCCTTACAGCCTACAACCACAAAAGAACCAAAACCCACAATGACACTGACCAAGCAAATAAATATAGTAAACAATAGGATGAAAGCATCAAATTATTGTCATGGTTTTTGCCACAAAATATGTTTTATTGTGTCCTGAAAGCTCTCGCGCTCTCTCTCTCTCTTTCAAACAGACACACGTACTGTATCGTGCAGACACACACTCGCACAGAAACGTTTGGTCAGCGCTGCTCTGACGAATGAATCAGAGTAAAATCTAACAACTTAAGATACATGACTCACCAGCGAGGTAATAACTGTGCCGTTCTTGAGATAAACTTATAGTTTCGCTATTAGAGACACTGCTGCTGTTAGAGATGCACAGATCAGGTATGCTAATTCACATATGCTGCTTATTCTCATTTTCTCTCTCTCTCTCAACTGCATTAATGACTGTATCAACGGTGTTATTCTGCTGTCTATCAAGGCTCAAGCCTTCATTACTCGTTCTGAAAGTATGTTTTGGAATTAGCAACGAAGGCTTGGGATGAGATGCGTAAGAAATTAGTCCCACACACAAGAGTGTTTTAAGGACAAAAACCTGACAAATGTCTTGAAATACAACATCGAAACAGTGTCTTGATATCTTGAGGTGTGGTAACCGTAGTATAAGCGTAATAATTGACTCTGGGCCGTTGAATTCTTAGAAAATAATAACTCTACTTCACATCGTGGCTGCATTACCTCCTCGGGTGTGCATTATTTTTTAAGAATTCAACGGCCCGGAGTCAATTATTCCTTACTTATTATTTGGCCCTTCTGTTAACCATTTAAGATAAAAAAGGCTTAAATTTTTTTTTCTGCCAAAAGAAAAGAAATAAAGAAATTAGAAAATACCAATCATGCAAATGTGATCATGCCATTATATATATATATTTTTTTTTCGTTTTATTCATTATTCATCAGATTTTGGAGTCAGAGATATCTGCTTTATAATGAGAGATTTTAACATTACATTTCCCAAAACTGTAAAGTATATTAGCAAGGGGCATTACATGTACTGTAAGAGGAAGTCACATGACCTCTCACATCACTGTTTTCATTGTAGATTAGATTTCAGTTCACTTTTCTCCTGTTTGTTTTGGAGAAGATGACATAATGTCATAAAATACTGTGGCCTACTTTGAAAGAAACACATCGTGAAATAACCCAAACACACTGATGTGAGTATAGATCTTGATTTATGTAAGTAGGAAATGCTGTCAGTGGAAACTGGCCTAAAGTAGCCGACTTCAGTTCTCCAGGAGTCAGTTGTCGAATTTGAGCGGAAATAAAAAAAGACACACGGCAGCCTGGTGGTCCGTCAGCCAACTGATCTTAAATCATGTCTGTATGGCACAAACTTTTTTTTTTTCCTTTTTTTTTGCGCCCTGGAGCTCACGGGTGAACCCCTTTCAGCAGCATTAAGACTCCTGCCCATTATTTCAAGCTACCGTCGTGGCATAAAACAAACTTTTTATGGTGATGTGCGGCACAGCAGGAGAGAAACTGCAGCGGTGCTCATTAAGACTTTACAGTGGCAGGCACTGACCCCAGACCAGCTCAGTTTAAGTACATGTGAGTAACCAGAGCCATTAAAAACCCTGCAGCTGTAAATCAGAACATTTACTTTCAGGTCAGGGAACAGTTACGGGTTTCCTCTTTGAGGTCTCAGACTGGATTAGATTTTTTTATTATAGTGCTTAATGGGAAAGGTCAGTATGCGTTATGTAAAACCTGATCCTTGACCGCTGCTCTTTTAACCTCACAGTATGTACTGCCAGCACATCCAGGACAAACAATCAATATACAAGGAAAACCTCTGGGCTTTTTTTTAATATTATAAATAGGGTGAATTCAGGGTGATTGGGACACTTTTTGCCATTGAGATGAATTGGAAAAAATGTCCCAAACAACCTACTGTATAGAAGCATATATATATATATATATATATGGCATGCCATAATAGTCAATACTCTAGAAATATATATACTCTCTCTCTCTCTCTCTCTCTCTATATATATATATATATATATACAGTACAGTCCAGTCCAAAAGTTTGGAACCACTAAGATTTTTAATGTTTTTAAAAGAAGTTTCGTCTGCTCACCAAGGCTACATTTATTTAATTAAAAATACAGTAAAAACAGTAATATTGTGAAATATTATTACAATTTAAAATAACTGTTTTCTATTTGAATATATTTCACAAAGTAATTTATTCCTGTGATGGAAAAGCTGAATTTTCAGCATCATTACTCCAGTCTTCAGTGTCACATGATCCTTCAGAAATCATTCTAATATGCTGATCTGCTGCTCAAGAAACATTTAATGTGTACAATTGTACAAAATATTTGTGTACAATATTTTTTTTCAGGATTATTTGATGAATAGAAAGTTCAAAAGAACAGCATTTATCTGAAATACAAAGCTTCTGTAGCATTATACACTACCGTTCAAAAGTTTGGGGTCAGTAAGAATTTTTATTTTTATTTTTTTGAAAAGAAATTAAAGAAATGAATACTTTTATTCAGCAAGGATGCATTAAATCAATCAAAAGTGGCAGTAAAGACATTTATAATGTTACAAAAGATTAGATTTCAGATAAACACTGTTCTTTTGAACTTTCTATTCATCAAATAATCCTGAAAAAAAATATTGTACACAAATATTTTGTACAATTGTACACATTAAATGTTTCTTGAGCAGCAGATCAGCATATTAGAATGATTTCTGAAGGATCATGTGACACTGAAGACTGGAGTAATGATGCTGAAAATTCAGCTTTGCATCACAGGAATAAATTACTTTGTCAAATATATTTAAATAGTACACAGTTATTTTAAATTGTAATAATATTTCACAATATTACTGTTTTTTACTGTATTTTTAATTAAATAAATGTAGCCTTGGTGAGCAGACGAAACTTCTTTTAAAAACATTAAAAATCTTAGTGGTTCCAAACTTTTGGACTGTACTGTATATAATATATATATATATGTAGTCAAACCAAAATTTATTCAGACACCTTGAGCATTTCATTCATTAATACAGTTTATTCACTGTAGTTTAAAAAAAGGTAATAAACTTTGACAAGATATCAGAGTTAAACTGTCAGAAAAAAAATAATCTTAATTATGTCAGATAACACTAAAGCAAAACTGTATTAATGAATGAAATGCTCAAGGTGTCTGAATAATTTTTGGTTCCAAATTTTTATCAGTTTTACTGGTAGTCCACTGTATGAAGAATTTTTGGGTAAAAATTGTCACAGTTTACTTTATTTTGCTATCCTCACTTACATAAATGAACTATAGTGTCCTGCACCCACTAGTAAAAATATATCAAATATATATTCCGGATTCACATGCTTATGTGAGTGTGTGAATATGATTATGTTTGCACTCATCATCGCTAATTATTCCATAACCTGAGGTGAAAGTCTGAGTGAACTCTTCGGGCCTGCAGCTGAATGATACCATCTTGAATTTGTCTCTTCACAGACACCATGGTTAAGCACCTGCAGTCCATGGATGCTGCCCGGAGTTTCTCCGAGTTTCGTCAGGAGGCCGGCATGCTCCACTCTCTGCAGCACCCGTGTGTCGTTGCTCTGGTGGGCATCAGCATACACCCGCTGTGCTTCGCCCTGGAGCTGGCGCCGCTCGGCAGCCTCAACACCATCCTGGAAGAGAAAGCCAAAGGTGACACATTACCACAGAAACTGGCCTGTATTTTTCTGTTTGCACAAAACTTTATATATTTATACCCATTGTNAAGATCTGCCTTAATGATAATGATTATATATTGTTATAAATTTTTATATTTAATTTTATGAATAATATATACATAATTTCATTATAATATAAATGCCACTGTGAATATCTCTATTTTAAAGCCTCTCTTGAGCATTTGTGGAAGTTTTACTAGTGTAAGCAGTGTACTTTTTTTTTCTTTTTTCTTTTTTTTCCCTTTTTCTTTCTTTTTTTTTTTTAGCAGTCAATTTAGCAAGTTTTTTCTTTTTTACTTCTGCATAACTTTTTTCAGACAATGCTGAAAATGTGTCATCAGTCTTTTTTTGTGCAACAATTGTTTGTGAGTTTTATACTTCAGTCTTTTGATGGCATCAGCGTTTCCAGCAATAAATACAAAAATAAAAAAGGTAATTGCGACTTTTTATCTCACAAAAAGTCAGAATTGCGAGATATAAAATCAGAATTGCGAGATATAAAATCAGAATTGCGAGATATAGTCAGAATTGCGAGGTATAAAGTCAGAATTGCGAGATATAAAGTCAGAATTGCGAGATATAAAGTCAGAATGGCGTGATCTAAAGTCAGAAGCGCGAGATCTAAAGTCAGAAGCGCGAGATCTAAAGTCAGAAGCGCGAGATCTAAAGTCAGAAGTGCGAGATCTAAAGTCAGAATTGCGTGATCTAAAGTCAGAATTGCGTGATCTAAAGTCAGAATTGCGTGATCTAAAGTCAGAATTGCGTGATCTAAAGTCAGAATTGCGTGATCTAAAGTCAGAATTGCGTGATCTAAAGTCAGAATTGCGTGATCTAAAGTCAGAATTGCGTGATCTAAAGTCAGAATTGCGTGATCTAAAGTCAGAATTGCGTGATCTAAAGTCAGAATTGCGTGATCTAAAGTCAGAATTGCGTGATCTAAAGTCAGAATTGCGTGATCTAAAGTCAGAATTGCGTGATCTAAAGTCAGAATTGCGTGATCTAAAGTCAGAATTGCGTGATCTAAAGTCAGAATTGCGTGATCTAAAGTCAGAATTGCGTGATCTAAAGTCAGAATTGCGTGATCTAAAGTCAGAATTGCGTGATCTAAAGTCAGAATTGCGTGATCTAAAGTCAGAATTGCGTGATCTAAAGTCAGAATTGCGTGATCTAAAGTCAGAATTGCGTGATCTAAAGTCAGAATTGCGTGATCTAAAGTCAGAATTGCGTGATCTAAAGTCAGAATTGCGTGATCTAAAGTCAGAATTGCGTGATCTAAAGTCAGAATTGCGTGATCTAAAGTCAGAATTGCGTGATCTAAAGTCAGAATTGCGTGATCTAAAGTCAGAATTGCGTGATCTAAAGTCAGAATTGCGTGATCTAAAGTCAGAATTGCGTGATCTAAAGTCAGAATTGCGTGATCTAAAGTCAGAATTGCGTGATCTAAAGTCAGAATTGCGTGATCTAAAGTCAGAATTGCGTGATCTAAAGTCAGAATTGCGTGATCTAAAGTCAGAATTGCGTGATCTAAAGTCAGAATTGCGTGATCTAAAGTCAGAATTGCGTGATCTAAAGTCAGAATTGCGTGATCTAAAGTCAGAATTGCGTGATCTAAAGTCAGAATTGCGTGATCTAAAGTCAGAATTGCGTGATCTAAAGTCAGAATTGCGTGATCTAAAGTCAGAATTGCGTGATCTAAAGTCAGAATTGCGTGATCTAAAGTCAGAATTGCGAGATCTAAAGTCAGAATTGCGTGATCTAGTCAGAATTGCGTGATCTAGTCAGAATTGCGTGATCTAGTCAGAATTGCGAGATCTAGTCAGAATTGCGTGATCTAAAGTCAGAATTGCGAGATCTAAAGTCAGAATTGCGTGATCTAAAGTCAGAATTGCGTGATCTAGTCAGAATTGCGTGATCTAGTCAGAATTGCGTGATCTAAAGTCAGAATTGCGAGATCTAAAGTCAGAATTGCGTGATCTAAAGTCAGAATTGCGTGATCTAAAGTCAGAATTGCGAGATCTAAAGTCAGAATTGCGTGATCTAGTCAGAATTGCGTGATCTAGTCAGAATTGCGTGATCTAGTCAGAATTGCGAGATCTAAAGTCAGAATTTCGTGATCTACAGTCAGAATTGCGTGACATACAGTCAGAATTGTGAGATATAAAGTCATGAGTTTTTATCACGCAATTCTGACTTTTTTTCTCAGAATTGCAAGATATAAACTCAAAATTGCGAGTTAAGTCAGTATTGTGAGATATGAACTCGTAATTCTGAGAAAAAAATGTCAGTTATTTTTCCCTCACAATTGGACATTATAAAACTGAATTGCAAGTTTATATCTCACAATTCTGACTTTATAACTCACAATTCTGAGAAAAAAAGTCAGAATTGTAAGATAAAAAGTCACTATTAGCTTTTTTATTTTTTATTTCATGGCGGAAACAAACTTCCATACATCAGAGCAAACCTTTAAAGAGAAAAAGTGTTTCAGTGAATAAAAATTCTCTAAAAGTTCACAAAAAATAAAAATCCTAACATCACTTACTCACCCTAATGTCATAAAAGCATCATAAAAGTAGTCCACACAACTCTTCTGAGGTCATATGATGGGTTTGTATGAGAAACAAAGTGAAATTTACACCTGTCCTTTCTGCTCGACTGTCCTGAGGTTCTCTCTACATGCCGCTGGGTCACATGCTCACCTTCAAAGTGGCCTATCAGATCGTGACAGGCCTGGCGTATCTTCACAAGAAGAACATTATCTTTTGTGACCTCAAGTCTGACAACATCCTGGTGTGGTCTCTGGACGCAGAGGACTCTGTAAACATCAAGCTATCCGACTACGGCATCTCCCGGCAGTCCTTTCATGAGGGAGCTTTAGGGGTCGAGGGCACGCCCGGGTACCAGGCTCCGGAGATTCGGCCTGGCATCGTCTATGATGAGAAGGTACCAAAGGGCTCTTACTGATCTGATGAGTTTGATTGGCTGTCAAACAGCCAGCTTTTAGTGTGACAACAAAGGTCAAAGTCTGTTTGCTGCCTGAATTCTAATTGAATTCAGATACAGGGGTCGAGTCTTTTGGTCTTTAATATCCAGTCTTTAAACTCCTGCCATGACCATATAAAGCTGCTTAACCAGTATCTTTCACACAGTGTGTGCAACAATGCCAGAAAGGAATGTTAATTATGTCTATATGCAAAGTACTGCTTAGGTGGAGAAACTTCATCACAGGAATTATGTTATGTATAACTAGAACAAGTTAAAGAACAAATAACACATTTAATGGAAGAATTAATGTAAGCTTTACATATCTTTACTTAAACTCTTCAGTCACTTTCCATTTTAAGTGTTTTATATTTACATTTATCCATTTGACAGTCCTGCTCGGACGATTTTCTGATTATTGAGCCCCAAAATATTTTTAACTGGCTTTTCTCAAAGATTGTTATGCTACTGTATCCATTGTTACTTCAGTATTATTTATATACTATTTTATTATTTATTAATATTATGAATTAGCATTTATATTTTTTGTTTTTGTCATTTTTATAGTTTAATATATTTTTAATAGTTCTGTCAACTTGATTAATCACATCTAACATAAGTTTGTACATAATATGTGTGTATATATTAAATTTATATATATTATATATGTGTGTGTGTACATACACACACAATATATATATTTATAAATGTAATAATCACACTTTTATTACTTATTAACTTTTGTTAGATGCGATTAATCGATTAACAGCACTCTTTTTTTTATATATATATATATATTTCTATTTAGCTTGAATTTATTTTTATTTCCATTTTAGTTTTACAAATTTTAGTACTTCAACTTCAACTTATTTCACTTAGTTGCCAAAGCAAAAATTTTCCTCATCTACTTTCACCTAATATTTATTTGCGTTTAGCTTTATTTCAATTACCTTAAAATGATTTGTAATAGTTTTAGTTTTAATAACATTTACAGCACTGGTACGATCCAGCGTTTTATTGTACTCATGTAAATAATTGTGCATTAGTGTCAAATGATCATGATCATGATTTTTTTTGCTTGTTTTTTCAAACTGAGGAACAAGTTGAAATGATCTTCAGTGGTAATCGACAGCACGCCACAGAATCTGTCAGTAGAGCTTAACTTGTTTTGAACCAGGAAGCGTTCCTTTCATCGGTTTGTTCGCTCCAAGAACCCGCATTCAATAGTGAATCTGAGAGCGGTGTGTCTTCAGGGAGTTTAGAGAAGTTTTCTTTGAGATTGCATAGGGATTTTTCCCTTCAAAGACGGATTTGAGATCCAGTGAGGCTTTTAGGTCAATTCACGAGGCTGATTTGTTTTCCAGCTTGGTTTGCTGAGTATGCATGGATCATGTCCAACAGAACAGAATCAGATCTGTTAACATGTTTCTAATGGAATTTATAAACCATGTTTCCTCAACTTTCATGCAACGTCACAAGAGAATGACAGGTATTCATAGATGTTTTAGTTATGGCACAGTTCCTGTATACTAGTCAAATTTGTTTTGTTTTTTTTGTTTGTTTTTTTTCTTCACTGATTTTTAGGTCCAGGTGGAATCTAGATGTTTTTCCACATATAGCTTTTGGAGGAAAATCTACAAAATCTGCAGAAACATGATTTAATTTTTCCAGTAGACTGTTAAAAACACATCCTATGCATCCTGAATGGGATTAGTCTTTAAAAGATTGCGTTCTCGATTTCCTCACCCATATGATTTAATTCCTAAATGACAACGATTTGCCAGTGTAGGCTATATTAAACCTTTGACAAAAATAAAATCGCAACATTTAAAATTTGTGTTCGCGCTGCCGTTGATCTAGAGAGAGTTGTCGATATAAACAGCATTACAAACAATCTTGTCAAACAAACAGTATCATTATTTCTGTTACAAATATTCCAATTATCTAAGAAGTATACAAAAGTGTATTATTCAGATAAATGTTGATGTCTTTGTTAACGATTTAAAACAGAATAAATCACCTTTTGAAAATGCTTCAAATAGGCTAATATATCTATTGCATTGTTACGCCACTAGGTGGCAACAAATTACTGTTAAAACTGTATCACTGAATCATTCTTTTAGAAACAAGTGACGTCTTTATGAATCCAATTTGTGGTAACACTTTGCAATAAGGTTCATTTGTTAACATTAGTTAATGTATTAATTAACATGAATTAACCATGAGCAATACATTTGTTACTGTATTTGTTAATGTTAGTTAATAAAAATACAGCTGTTCATGTTGTTCGTTATTTTACAGTGCATTAAACAAGTACAACTCTTGATATTAATGTTGAAATTACTGTTAAAGATTAATGAATGCTGTAGAAATGCAGTTCATTATTAATTAATGTAGTTAACTAATGAACCTTAATTGTAAAGTGTTGTAAAGTGCAGTCTGTTAAACTCATTTAACAAGTATAATAAAAACAAAAAGGAGTTGAGTGTTTTGCATTTTGTTTTCCTTACCACTATTTTTTTTTATGAAAACTGAAAACACAACACTGGAAGTTCCTGTTTCAAACTGACAGTCTTCATTTATCTTTTTTTGTTTTTAAATATCGCAATAAATATTGTATCGTGGACTTTATATCGAGATATTATCGTATCGTGATATTTTGATATCGTTACATCCCTAGTAAGTACACTGTAAAAAACATTGTTGGATTAACAAGTAAGTTACCTGGTTGCCTTAAAATTGAGTTCATTGAAATTAAAAATTTGAGGTAAATTGGTTTAATAAATAGCAACTCAAAATGTTATGTTATCTGAACCATATTAATTATCTAAGTTGATTTTTCAAAAGAAAAAAAAGTTGTGATGATAAATCATGAAAATAATTTTTACAGTGTAGGAGGATTGTGGGCAGTCTGAAGCTGAAAATCCAACCATCTCCCGGATCCCACAAAAGTCTGAGACGCCATTGAAAATCCTAGTCATACTTATTTTATTATTTAAAAGGGTGAAAAAAATACTACTACTAATAATAATAATAATAACAACAACAATAATAATCTCAAACAAATTTTATATACAATGAAGTGGAAATATGTAAGGTTATATTTCTGTTTCACAAATCAAATATGAAATTCGTTCATTTTCATTCAAATTACGCTTTTAATATATTTTGTAATGAAAAAACTCTTCAAAAATGGTTGAATTAAAAATTTATTTGGACAAATAACAAGGAACGACATATATATATATATATATATTACTTGCAGCCAATAGAAAAGTGCTAATTAGGAAAATGGCTCAATCCTTCTAAATAAATATGAAAATCCCCAAAAATACATATAACATTGAAACTATGACCTTTTCATTAAAACAATATACTGATAATATTTCATCATACTGGAGAAAATTGTTGTTAATAAACAAAAATATTAAATCAGTTGCGTAAGCTATTATAATAATGAAGAACTGGGAACATTTATTTTGTTTTATTTTAAAATTTTAATTGTTATATTACTTTATATTGGTGACCTTTATATTTTGTGATTTCTGTTTATTTATGTTCTTTGAACCTTGTTAAAGGGAGGTATAATGCTATTTCATGTATTCTGACTTAATTACACTGTTGAAGAGTTGGATTCTCATGCTAAACGTTTCGTTCGGGATACGGAAGCCGAGAGATTTTTCAACAATGGCTGTGTCCCAATTCAGAGTCTGCATCCTTTGAAGGCCGCATATATCATCGGTCTCATTTAAGAAAAATAACCATTAGATTGCAACGTAAGAAAGAAATTACAGTATTTTACACCTCACAATGAATATCATCAATTTTATTACGGTTACTTTTCTTAAATATGACATCCTTGATGAAGTATTCAGCCTTCAGATGTCTGTGTTTTGTTGGCAATCGGCGCTCAAGTGCATAACACGTAAAAACCCGAACGTTTTTTGTTCCCTTTTTATTTATAATGATGTCACAGCTAGCAGACATCTCTACGCAGAAACTGCGAGCGCTCGTGACTCTTTAGCTCCTCCCACAGCACCGACGGCAGACACGCCTCCAGGAGCTCGGCTTTTTCCGGAAAGACTCAGTTTAGCGTATCTTTTAAAAATATGACAAAACTAAAGACTTTTCAGAGATATGAAGGATACATTGTTACTCTATATGTACTCAAGATCAACATGAGATTGGCAGAAACTGTGTGTGATACCCCCCGCCCCCCTTTAAACGAAAAAAGTGAGGAAATTTTTCCATTTTCAGTGGCCTCAGGCTTGATGTGTTTCATGGAAGAAGGAAGGTCAAACAGGTTCCCTTGAGTATAAACCAACAGGAATCATTCAGTGGTGTTTCCTCTGTCTCACTCTGTGATTGACAGCTTGATATTTAGAATAAAGTCTCCTTAGAGGCATTTTAATTGATCATTGATTCATGTAATTGCTAATGGAATCATTACCTTAATAGCCTTTTAACGTGAGATATCTGCACTCAAGGTAGCTAGATCGAGAGAAAAGAGTCTGTGTAGATTGTGCGTGTGTGTGTGTGTGTCAACTACAAACTATTTCCTGCTCTTTCACATGCCTGTTCTGTGATGTCATTTCAAGCTCCCGAAACTGAAGCGAAATGTGGAAGCATGCCTTTTTTCCTTTGTGTTGGCAAAGCAGAGCGCTCTAAAAATACAGTCCTGGATTGACACGGCTCTCGTCAAAGCTCATGTCCATTTATAGAACTGACCTAGAAATACGTTTAATAAAAATATGTCACTGTCTCCAGCGCATCTGTCGAATCAACATCAGGAGTGCATGACGTACATGTTGCTGTGTCAGTAATGATGACTTTATTCTTCCTTTTGTTAAGTCATCCTTTTCTTTTCCATCTCTCCTCCCTTCTAGTCTCGCATTTCACCATCCAGCCACATTGCAGACTGATCTAGGCAGGACTTGCACACTTACACTGGAAAAAAATATGTATTATTTTGTCTTGTTTTCCAGTACAAATATCTAAACATTCTTAAAGCAAGATACATTTACTAGAGAAACAAAATAACTCGAGATATTGAGTCTTGTTTACTGAAAAATGTGCAGGGCAGGAGCAAGCCCAGTTGTTTATTATTGTTTTCATTTATCAGATTGTTTCACAGCCAGAAAGTAAAGTGAAATATACAGCTCAGCTTGTGGAGATCTAGTTTTCTTGCACCTGCCCTACAAAATGGGAATTGCATGGAGTGAATTGGCTGTAAATGAGCCATGGGCCTTCTGAGACTGTTGAACAACATTACTGTGCATTGCTTTTAAATGACTTTTGTCATCTGTGCTTCAGGTGGATATGTTCTCGTACGGCATGGTTCTGTATGAGCTGTTGTCCGGCCGCAGACCATGCATGGGTCAACACCAACTACAGATCGCTAAGAAACTATCTAAAGGACTCAGACCAGCGCTGGGCGCCACAGAGGAGGTGCAGTTTCACTGTCTGCAGGCGTTGATGCAGGAGTGCTGGGACACCAAACCAGAGAAGGTACAGCATGGTTCTGTCTTTTCTTAAAGGGCCACTATTGTGCTTTTCTTGTTTTGGAGGTCTCTTAATAGGTTTACATGCAAAAACACTTTAACTTTCTCATAATATACGTTGCACATCGCCTCATTTCTCAAAGTGTCTGAAACTGTTCGATAAAGGATTCAGTCTCTCTAAACTTCTCCTTTCAGAGAGTCTACTCTGCTCTGATTGGTCAAATGGCCCAGTCTGATGTGACCACTTACAGCGTGTGTCAGGAAACAAAATGTCAGTTTTTACAGTATCAATTTGAGACAGAGTCTTCATCCTTTGGAAGTGCAGGAAGTGAGACTGGAATTAGTGTCGACTCTTTCTTTTGGAAGTCAATAACTCTGTTTATCGTGCACTTTGATCTTTGAAACTTTCCAGACCTTTTACATTCGTAAACGGTACTAAATAATAAACAATAATAAACACACTACTTGAAAGGTATGATCCAAAAAAAGCATGACAGTTCCTCTTTAAAGATACATTCACAACGACAATGGCTATTCGTTGCCATTGCTCTTTGGAAGTTAACAACTTTTAGGTTGCTTTGTTACAACAAATGGCTGTCAGTGTGAACACTCAATAATAATGAGTTGATTGCACAGAGAAAAATACTGGCTGGGGATAATATTAGTTAAGTTTGTGACTAATAAAAAAACAAATCAGTTGGATAAAAGGATGAATATTGCATTTTTACTTTGAAAAAATTTAGATTATTGACGTATTGACGTAAATGTGTTTCAAATGGTATTTGAGTTTATAATTTAAAATAATATTTTCATTTACATATATATAATGTTACAAAGACTTGTTTCAAATAAATGCTGCTCTTTTGAACTTAATATTTATTAAAAACTCCTGAAAAAAATGTATCAGAGATATACATTAAGAATTTTTTCTCTTGTTTTAGTTTAATGATTGTTCCCTTATTTTGATTTAAAGGGTTAGTTCACCCAAAAATGAAAATGATGTCATTTATTACTCACCCTCGTGTCGTTTTACACCCGTTAGACCTTATTTATCTTCAGAACACACATTAAGATATTTTTGATGAAATCCGATGGCTCGGTGAGGCCTGCATAGACAGCAATGCCATTTAAACTCTCAAGATCCATTAAGGTTCTAAAAACATATTTGAAACAGTTCATGTGAGTTCAGTGGTTCTATCTTAATATTATAAAGTGACAAGAATACTTTTTGTGCGCCAAAAAAAAACGAAATAAAGACTTTTCAACAATATCTATATGGGCCGTTCAAAACACTGCTTCAGAGCTTTACGAATCGAATCAGTGAATCGGAGCGGCAAAGTCACGTGATTTCAGCAGTTAAGCCGTTGGATAGGAGATCCGAATCACTAATTCGAAACAAAAGATTCATAAAGCTCAGATGCTTCATGAAGCAGTGTTTTGAAATCAGCCCATATAGATATTGTTGAAAAGTTATTTTGGGGGGGGGGGTTTGGCACACAAAAAGTATTCTTGTCGCTTTATAATATTAAGGTTGAACCACTGAACTCACATGAACTGTTTCAAATATGTTTTTAGTACCTTTATGGACCTTGAGAGTTTGAATGGCTTTGCTGTCTATGCAGGCTTCACTGAGCCATCGGATTTAATCAAAAATATCTTAATTTGTGTTCTGAAGATGAATGAAGGTCTTACAGGTGTGGAACGACATGAGGGTGAGTAATAAATGACATTATTTTCATTTTTGGGTGAACTAACCCTTTAACTAAATCAAATTTAGTAAATCAAGGGAATAAATTATTATATCGTGGTCACGATTTACTTAAAACGAGAGAACGAATTAGTAAAACGTGCTGACGTATTAGTAATGATATACTTTTTTTTTTCTTTTTTTTTCCACTGTCATGTGCGGGGCTTTGTAGGGGTTTCCATACAGTAATAATTAGAAATGTTTCTTGAGAATGATTTCTGAAGGATCGTGTGACACTGAAGACTGCAGTAATGATGCTGACAATTCAGCTTTGATCACAGGAATAAATTACATTTTACTATATATTCTCATAAAAAAAGTTATTTTAAATTGTAATATTTCACAATATTACTGTTTAGTTTTGATCAAATAAATGCAGCGTTGGTGAGTTTTTCAAGAACATCAAAACATTTTACCAACCCCAAACTTTTGCACAGTAGTGTACAGCATGTCATATTATTATTGCCTTAGTGTTTATAAAACTGACATAAACCTGAGTCAAAAATAGTCATGTAGGCACATTTTAACCTGCAGATGTTGTGAAATAAAGCATGTGTCTAATAATGTCCTGTCCTCCGATGGCTTTAGCGTCCCCTGGCCACTCTTCTTATGAGACAGATGCAGGATCCCAGTTTTGCTTGTCTCAGGTACCTGCTGTCCTGCCAGGAACACAGTCAGCTCTTCTTATCGCCGCTGCAGGGCCACAACGCCGTATTCTGGGATGGAGACAAAGACGACAGGTGCGCTCTTGGGAATATCAGCATGAAAACATGCCTTTCTTGCATGTTCACAAGGCATTTCTTTTCAGATTGGGCTGATATCATGAAGGTTTGTGCGTTTGTGATTTGTTTGCAATTTTAGATTTTGTAGCTCTGTTCCAAAACCTGGTAAACTGACATCCTGTCTACTGCCTACACAGCTGTCTTCTAAGGCAGCATCCTAACTGAAATATAAGGTCCTAGCTTACTGTTATGGTATGCTTTAAATAGGCAGTTTGAATTGATTTTAAAAGAGATTGGATTTAATACACTGTTAAACTAATGGGTTAATATACTGTAATATGAATTATAGTCAAACAATCGCATCCACACAAAAAAAAAGTGTTTACATAATATATGTGTGTACTGTGTATAATTATGTATATATGAATGCACACACATACATGTATATATTTAAGAAATATTTTCATGTGTAATTTATATATATATATATATATATATATATATAATGTTTATATATTATATATAAATATTTTATATATATATAAATATAACACATTTTTCTTAAATATGTGTGTTTATTTATATATACATAATTATACACAATAAACACATTTATTGTAAACACAAACTTTTATTTTGGATGCGATTTAATCACGATTAATCGTGATTAAATTTAATTTTAGCTTTAGTAAATATATGTGCTTTTGTCATTTTTATTAGTTTTTGGCTTTTTTAAAATTTCTATTTAGCTTTTATTAATTTATTTTTTATGTTGGTTTTAGTTTTAGTAATTTTAGTACTTAAACTTATTTTATTTCAGGTAGTTACCAAGGCAACATTTTTAATTTTCATTTAAGTTTGTTTATTTTATTTTTAAGTTTATTTTATTTCAGCTTTCTTTAAATTAATGAGAACAATTTTAAAAAGTTTTAGGTGAAGTTAACAATAACAGCACTTAGTTCTTCTGACTAATATCTTAAATATATTTTGTCACATTGTATCATGGGATTACCTTCTCCATTAAGGATGCACCTTGGAATTTAGCCAAAACGAGAAGAACAGCGTTCGTGTCATTAGTGCACCTATGACGCCTTAAAATGCTGCCTACCTATGCAGCTCACTAGTTTTGGGGCCTGAGTCTTTTCCGTAATGAGGCAGAAAGGCCAAAGAAAATGAAATCTCATAGACCAGGTTTGCACTTTACAAAAATTGCCCTCGTATGCTGGTACAAGCCCCATACCAGCCCATAATCAACCCTTTCACTCCATTTCCCTCATTTAAACATTCTCCCGTTTTTCTATTTAACGGCAATTGCTCCCCTTCAGACCTCTCGCTCACTCATATAAACACCCTCATTAGAATCATTCAGGAATCTAATTTTTCCAGCTTCCCTTGACGCTCTCAATCCTCCTTTAAAAAATGACTCATTTCAATATTCATGAACACATATATAGGAGCTTATTATTATGCATGACGGCCCAATAGGCAGATAAATGCCCTGCAATCTACAGCCGGCCTCATCTGATCATTTGCCGCTTTGTTTGCGTGCACTGGATCTCTTTAAGACACTTCAACGGAACGTTTCACTTTTATCTTGCAGCACAGGTGTTTGCAATTACCAGCTTTGCCCGTCATCATGCCATATGGAGCAGCTGTAGTCGCGTTGGAGGTTCCTTTAATACGTCATCACGGGCAGAACAATGAAGGCTTTGTCTTGTGTTAATCATCATATTAGGCCGTGAATCCTACATAGTGCCCTGAACATGGGTGCGAGTGCTTACAAATACAGACAGTGTGCTTTGAGATGGTTGAAAAACAGCTGGAAACAATATCAGGAAATTTTAAAATTTTGATTGATTACAATTCGGTACGGTTCGGTATGTGCTATTTTCAGGGGGAAAAGGACTATATGTCAAATAAAAATAAAGAAATTAAGAACAAATAATCAAACTTCAAGCAACGGCACAAAAAAATACAATAGAGCAAAGATTCAAATAAAATAAACTGGTTATTTAGGTATCTAACAGTAGTTTTCATTTACAGAAATTGAATAATCAAATGTAAATGTAACATTCACTGTAAAAATTAAATAAAGATTAATCATTATTAAAGTTAAAAAAGCTATTCAGTCAAGAGCAATGAGTGATTTTCTTGTCTTTTGTTGTTTGATTAACATTAAAAACTCAGACAGCAGGAATATTAGGCTGCTGTCACTTTAAGACATGCACAGATCCAATACACTGACACTAATAAACGTGTGTTGTCTTTCTTGACTGTTATACATTCACTTAAGACATAATCTACTATGTTTGCTAGGATACTTGCCAAGACGGGCATTTTTGTATGAATATGTCCGTTCAAGTGCAAAACTTGAAAGAGAACACAATATTTGTGTGCTGTCTGAGACGCAGGTTTGCGCGCTTCGGATGAGCAACCATATTGTAGATGCATCGTCAGATTTAAGATGAACCGCGGTGCAAGTACGTGCCGAACCGTGTTTGGAGAATGGTATGGTTTGATTTTTTTAATTTTTTATTTTTACCGAGAACCGTTACACCCCTAGTCTCAACTGGGTTTAAGTTGCTCTCTCATCTTAGCCAAGCTGGGTGGCCAGATGGTCTCCCAGCCTGAACTAAAAGGTGCAAAAAACTGCCCTAAAACTGGTTAAAAGACCAGACTGAGACACCAATCTAAGTAGTTTTTTGGTCTTAACTGGTTTAAGTTGGTCTCCCATCCTGGCCAAGCTGGTGTTTAGAAGAAAAGCCCTCTAAAACAGGTAACAGTCTGACCGGGCTGGGAGACCAGCTAAAACCAGCAAACCAGTTTAGGCTGGTTTAAGGGATTTTTATCTTTTCAGCAGGGAAGAAAACAAGACATCAAATAATTTGCACAAACCAGGCAGTAAAAGCTCCATGTGGGATTTGTGATCTAATGCCCCCCTTGATCATTGGATACCAGCAATTTCCTGTAAATTATATTTTAAGTACATTAGCGTGAGGTCGGCCCAAATCACTTTATCACCACAGCATTTATTTGTCCAAGTTTGACGTTGCCAATTAGATTATCGCGGCTTCATAAACGAAAAGGAAAAACAGAAATCGCAATAAACAACTTGCCAGCGTATTTGGATCTGAAGCGTTCATAGTTAAATTATGGAGTGCGTCATGACGGATTGAATCATTTGGGTCCTGTCACAGCGCACAGTCAGATAAATGACTCGACTGATCAAGTAATGAATCAACGTTGCACAAATGAATTAATGAAACGTATAAACCTACAAACTGCCCCGTGCTGCTGAGAGCTGTGCACCCGCATAACAGCATAATGTATAATAAATGTTGAGATTAATGTCTGTTCTTAAATTATACAGTGCATTGAAATAATTTTGGGTTTGTATAACATACTGTGTCCGTACAAAACTACACTGAACAAAACAGCCAGGATTTGAGTTATGTTTATTAGCGGTGTCAACTGTCATTATTACTGTGTGAAATATCAAGGAATATAACAATGAATATTTCCGGGCCTTAATGAAATTTAAACAAAGTTATGGAAATGTGAATATAAAGAAGAAACACAGACTTGTAGGCAGATTCATGTGAATTGAGCCAGCAAGTAATCGCCTGTCAACCAAACCAGAGTTATTATTGTTAACTAAAACCAAAACCAAAATCATAAAGAAAAAAAGTCTTTATTTGAAACAAAATAAACGTCAACTGAAATAAAATATTTAAAAATTTACTTGTTTTATTACAGCTAGTTGCTAAGGCATCATTTCCCAATTTTGTTTAGTTTTGTTTAGAACTTGAAGTACTAAAATAACTAAAACTAATAAAAAAAATTATTAAAAACTAGAAATTAAAAAAAATACTGATAAAAATGACAAAAACAACAAAATTATTAAAACTATAAATAAAATTGAAGTGAAAACAGAAAATATAAAATACAATATAATTCAAAATATAGCAGCTGCATCCAAGTAACATCCAAGAAAAGTGTATTAGTTTTTAATAATATTTTGAACTTATTTTTATATTTTCAGCTATCTTTTTAATTTATGTTATGTGCTGTTGTCATTTTTATTAGTTGTTAGGTTTTTTTTATATATATTACTATGTGTTGGGTGTAATTCATTACTAATTAATTACTGTAATTTAATTATTATTCCCTTGAAAAAGTAAAGTAAGGGATTACTCGTAATGTTTCTGTAATTTAATTACAGTTAATTGAATTAAATATTGTATAGACGATAGAACAATTCTATATAAAACAATAGTGGATTTAACATCAAAATTCAATGTCTAATGTTAAAAATATATTTTTTAATGCAACCTTCATCCTTTAAATACTTTGGTCAGTTCAAGAATAATTTATGTAATTTTATATAATTTATTTGAAAGAACTAAAAGAGCAGTTTCATGTCTATCCTTATATTGTTCAACTTGTTGAGGTTGATATGGGATTTATAATTAATAATAAGTAATGCATTACTTTTTAGAGAGAGTAATTTGTGCAGTAATCTAATTACACTGTTAAAAATTTAATTAGTAGCTAGTTACTAATTGCTTTTTTTGGAGTAACTTACCCAACACTGGTTACTATTTAGGTTTCATTTATCATTTCAGTTTTAGTGCAACTTCAACTCATACTTATTTCAGTTAGTTGCCAAGGCAACATTTTTAATTTTCATTAAGTTTAAAGGGTTAGTTCACCCAAAAATGAAAATTCTGTCATTAATTACTCACCCTCATGTCGTTCTACACCCGTTAGACCTTCTTTCATCTTCGGAACACAATTAGGATATTTTTGATAAAATCTGATGGTTCAGTGAGGTCTGCATTGCCAGCAAGATAATTAACACTTTCAGTGCCCAGAAAGCTACCAAAGACACATTTAAAACAGTTCATGTGACTACAGTGCTTCAACCTTAATGTTATGAAGCGACAAGAATACTTTTTCTGCGCCAAAAAACAAAACAAAATAGTGACTTAATTGAACAATATCTAGTAATGGGTGATTTCAAAACACCGCTTCATGAAGCTTTGAAGCTTTACGAATCTTTTGTTTCCAATCAGTGGTTCGGAGCGTGTATCAAACTGACAAAGTCACGCCCCCCCAGTGGTGAACCATTGAAATTTCGAAACACTTATGACATACTTGTTGAAATCGGCCATCACTAGATATTGTTGAATAAAGTTATTTAGTTTTTTTGGCGCACAAAAAGTATTCTCGTCGCTTGATAACATTAAGGTTGAACCACTGTAGTCACATGAACTGTTTTAAATATATATTTAGTAACTTTCTGGTCATTGAAAGTGTTAATTATCTTGTTGGAAATGCAGACCTCACTGAGCCATCAGATTTTATGAAAAATGTCTTAATTTGTGTTCTGAAGATGAACGAAAGTCTTACGGGTGTAGAACGACATGAGGTTGAGTAATTAATGACAGAATTTTCATTTTTGGGTGAACTAACCCTTTAAGTTGTAGTACTGAAATAGTAACTTTTTCATCTAATATTTTATTTTATTTCAGCTTAATTTCTAATAACAAAAATAGTTTTAGTTAACATTAATAACCCTGTCCCTAGCATCTTTTTTTTCACAAGAAAATCAACATTTTCATTTTCACAAAATGTG
>RJVU01053643.1:8804757-8815856 GCA_003731715.1 Anabarilius grahami
AACTTACAACATTTTTCACAGTCGATCAAAATAGGCAAGTATTGTTTTAATGGCATATTTACTTGTGAATGTCCACTGAATGTCCAATGTAGTGTGATTAACAAGGCTATTGAATACGGATGTCCGAATGTGCGAATATAAAACCAACTTTACCCAAGTATCAAGTATGTGTGTGAATACACACTGTAACGCGAGTGTTGATCATTTCTTTGGTGTTTGAAACCGTTCTGCTGTTGGCACACGCGATATCCACATTTCCAGATTGCAGAGCTTGATGTAATTGTAATAAGAATGTAAAAACTTTTAAGATTTACGAAATATAAAATATGTAAACAAATAAATTATGTTGGTATGGTAGCACATTTTCCACAACAGCACCTATCCGAAAAGGTATTTGTAATAATGGCAGAGGTCTGACTAATTTAGTTGCGCTGGTTAGTGTCTATAGCTGATAATTAAATATATATATATTATATACAATAGCAGATCAGAGCAACACGAAGAGCCAACAATGTAGGCTAGCATTAGCTACATGATAATAACTGTAACAGCATACATAAACCAACTAAAGTACCGTTTTAAACTAACCATTCTGAGACATCTGGTGCTTCTCCATCTGGGTCAAACTGTAAAACTTGAACGACTGCGTGTCTACGAGCCATTGCGATACATCCACTGTCAACATTAGCGCATGGTACCGTAGCCGCAAACTGGTTGAGGCCACACCCACCCTCCACCTTGCCCCACCTCTCTCCTCCTCATTAGCATTTAAAGCTACAGACCCAGAAACAGTACGTCCTGAGGAAAGCTCATTGTGGGACTGGCTTGTAGTGGCTGAAATTCTGCACCAAGGCTGAATTTTGGGAAAGAGACTTCAGATACAGTACTAGGGACCACTTAGGCCTATATAAAAGCATCCAAAAAGTAGCATGTCATGGGACCTTTAAGGATAAAAAAAAATCTATTTCCGCTAATGCTGTAAACTATATACAGGGAGCCATTTCTTGCACATTACTATTAAAGGTTACAATTAAAAACAGAGCCCAAACTGTTAAATTCACTTGCTATTTATATTTAGATTAAAACAAAACAAAAAAAACATGTACATTGCACATAAGGCAGGTTTTGCATTAACTTCTAAATTTAATTATAAAATGATTACTCCCAATTCATTTCTGAAATATAATCATTTAATATATACATATGATTATTATAATACATATAATAAATAAATATATTAAATATATATTAGCTAATATAGTGCATATATTTAGTGAAACGCTCCCCTCTAGAGTTCATTTCTCTAGTGAACTAACATGCTGTGGACACTAAATGACTTTCCTGAGGTAAATGTAATGCTACGTGAGATATTATCAAGCTGTTTTATTGATGTCTTTCCGTGGTTGAAACACTGATTGAGAGATTACACACATATCTAGATCATCTGTTCTTCTTCTACTGCTCTTTTTCCTGATGTGGTGGTTAGCAAACAGCATTGCATTACCACACGCACCCCCTTCTGAATTGGAGTGTGGAGTGTGCGCCTGTGATTTGAACGTTATTTATTTACGTTATGTCTTTTGTTCAGTCTCTCCCGCAGGTGTTTGCAGGCATGTCTGATGGTCTCATAGCGGTTTATTCTCTGGTCGACGACATGCCCGTGGAGGGAGAGACCTACATCTGCTCGCACACAATCAACAAGCATCTGCTGCGGATGGACGACTTGGACCCTCGGCAGCGGCCGTACCCGGTGCGAAGCATCGTGCCCGTGTCGACTGGATCGGAGGTGTGGTACACCAATGGCCCTGGTGTGCTCGTCATCGACAGCCTCACGCTTCAACCCATCTGCCGCCTCGACCCGTATCTACCGCCGTCCTGCGTGGTGTCCATGGCATCATCCGCCAGCTGCTGGGGCGACGAGGCCATCTGGTGTCTGGACAATCACACCAACACACTCCTGATGTATCACGCCGCAAGCTATCAGATCTGTGCCACATACAACTGCAGCGACGCCAATCCACTGCGTGATGTTTTCCCTGTGGAAAGGCCGGCGGGGATCATGACGCCCATGAGTCCTGACGTAGATGTAGAGTCTCTTCCACTCAACCTGGAACTAGTGCAGAATGAACTAGGGAAGGAACTAGTGCAGATAACGGTTACGCACAGCGAGAATGCAGGAACGCAGATCTTGTGCCAGCAGGACTCGCTGGATTACTGCTCCATGACATCTTCTGGGTTCAGCTCGGAGCAGCTGGATCAGATCGGGGATTTGGAGGCGGGCAGCTTGTCTGGTCTTCCTCACATCGAGCGCTCTAGTTCGGGACCCCTCAGCTCTTTGACTAGCTCCAGCAGTATGCCTTTTTCCGTTGCTGTTTCACCGGATTCAGTGCCATCCAGGAGCGCAACAGATCCAGAACTAGCGGATCAAAGCTACACACCACTGCAGCTGAAGGCCTTAAACGTCATTCCTGTCAACAGCACCATCTGGGTTCCCAGGTATGGCTAACACTTCATAACAATGGTTCTGACAAAAATTGTAAATGATGATTATTTTCCTTGGTGTTCATTTTGATTAATAGAATTTAAAAATACTTTGTGTTATTTTAAAGCTGTCATGCCACAAGGCCAGACTTTTGAAAAATTAAATGAATACTTATATTCACCAGGAATACATTAATTTGATCAAATGTGACAGTAAAAACATTTATAATGTTACAAAAGATTTCTATTCCAAATAAATGCTTTCGTTCAAAGGTTTGGGGTCAGTAAGTTTTTTTTTTTCAGCTCAAAATACCCCACAGATCATTTATTATAGCTTGTCAAATTTGCCCCTATTTGGGTGTGAGCAAAAACACTCCATTTTCGTGTGTGTCCCTTTAAATGCAAATGAGCTGCTGCTCCCGGTCCGCTTTCCATAAGAGGGCGGAGCTTTAACAGCTTGTTACTTACCAACAACAAAGCTGGATAATCTCACGCAGCCAAAATGAGGATTGTCAGTAACGGTGTTCAGCCTTACATTGTTCAAACCGGAGTCGACACTGATGGAGAGACTCAAGAAAAAGTTACAACTTTTAGAATGAAACTGGATGTTTCTGAATGGTTAGTGGATACATTTATGTAGTTGCTGTGGAGTTGATTCAACTCATCGACTAGCATGTGCCGTCATGTTAATCTTTTGTGAATCGACCCTCGTTTGTGAAGTAGTCTGCCGTAAAATGACAGCATGGTAGCAACACTTTACTACAACAACTCTTCCTCTTCTCTAAAGTAGCCTAACATGGCCTCACCCCCTTTGTTGCTTGTAATCGGGGGCAGGGTTTATGTAAATTTTAGGGTTAGTGATGTTACCAACCCAGGAAGAAGCTCATTGTAGTCCCTACCAGCCGTTTGTTGTAGTCCTTAAACAGCGATTTCTGTAAAATAAAACATCTCCCTTTGCATTGAACTTTGAGCGTCGTAACTTTGCAGATGTTATTTATGGTCAAACAGCAACATTACACACTTTAGTGTGTAATGTTGCTTAAGGTAAAAAAGTGAAATTGTGAAATTTTTAAAATTGAAATTGTGGAAACTAGAGTTTTACATTTTTTTCAGGATTATTTGATGAATAGAAAGTTCAAAAGAACAGCATTTATTTGAATTAGACATCTTTTGTAACATTATAAATGTCACTTTTGATCAATTTAAAGCATATTTGCTGAATAGAAGTAATAATTTCTTTATGATATAAAAGTATAAAATCATGCTGACCCCAAATTTTTGTACAGTGGTGCAAATACAAATGCAACTGGCATAGGTATAATGTGCTAATCAGTATTTTTCATGATTAGTTGATCATATAATCATAATCTTTATTTTTATTTATTTTTTATTTTATTTTTTTTATTGTGCACAATAAAAAAAAATTGAGCACATAGAAAATAAACAAGCATTTAGCACAGCATCCCTGCTGTTAAAGTCAGAGTGGTGTCAAAATTGACCTTTTTTAATACACATTACTTAAATACTTATAAATCTTAACTTTATTGTAAGCAATTCGTCCATGCATATATATTTTTATAAAGTTATTTTAACCTCATAATCTTTTGTTGTTCAATAGCCGTTTCACTCAGAAATACCTCACAGTACAGTAGTAAAATCGGTCGCATGTATTTTGTATTTCATGCTGACTATAAAACATAGAGATACAAGAGGCATTTTAGACATACTTGAAACCTAGCCTGATTTACAGAGGTTGAACATGCTCTTGGATCATCCTTTGTTGTTCTTGGATCAACATTCAGTCAGTCGCTGCCATCTGATTTTAGTGCTTGTGTTGGCCTTTATCTCAATAGCAGTTTCTCAGCAGGGGCAGGTTGTTTTGAGCCAATCGCCTGAACTTAGGGCTTAGTTTGGGCCTAAAACAACGTGATTGTAGTCAAACGTGTTGAATTAGATCTGTGATTGGTCGATCATTGTCCTCTGGTTTCAAACTATGATGAATGTTGTTCCAGGAGCTACAAAAGAACGTGTCCTGCTGGAGTTATTCATCAATTAAACATTTGGTTAAAGAGAGCTTAAGCTCTAGATCAAGGGCAGAATGAAGTGTTATTTCAGAAGAGCATATTAAAATGTATATGTTTTATTCATGAATATAAAATGAATTATAATTTGAGTCTCCGGGGGCGTTGGACTTCTCCATAACCCAAACACCACAGTATAATCAGGTCACACAGGTGCCTCATGTTGTGCTCAAAAGAAACCGAGGCGCCCAATAAGGACATTGATTAATAAAAGGACCTTCCTGCTACTTATAAACTAGGTTACATCTCTTTTATAAGCATGAGAGTTCACTATTGTATTATAGTGAATATCAGTGTACAATGTGTTCATTCATTCAAACAATAAAAGAGTAAATCGGCAGATAGTATTATTCAGTGTTCATTTTTATAAAGGGAACTATAAAATCCCTTCATGGTTTTGGTTAATGCCAACAAAAATGATTCATGTAGTCCCAATTTAAATGGATTATGTAGAGGTCCATTTTGCAAATGTAAGTAGATTGAATGCATTAAAATTAAGTGATCAAGAATTATTACATTAAGTCATTTTAATTCAGCAAACTGAACAACCAACCAAAAATTATTTTATTTTATTTAAATTGCTGCAAGTTAAAAATCCAGGAATCACAAATAACTGGAAAAGTCCATTTCAAGAATTAAAATAAATGAATTTGTTGTTTTTTTATATCGTCTTAAAAGAAAACAATTGCCCAAAAATGCCTGGGAGCCCTGAGAAAATCTGAGTGGAAGAATTCATGAAAATGAACATTTAGCGGCTGTTCAACAACAGACAGAAGAAGCTGAATGTGTTTGTGATTTGTGAAGTGTAAAATGTCTGATCACTGCCATACTGAAGTGATCAAAATGGCAGCGGCTGCTTTTTATTCCCTATTTGTGCATCCTCGTTTCCCTGTTTCGTTTTGCGTCCTACACTCAAAAAAAATGATACGTTGGATTTACTTAACTTTATTATGTCAACAGGTTCCACGTAACTGGGTTATGTTGCATTTAATTAACATTCTTTATTTCAGTAAACTTGAGTTTATTACATAAGGTTAGTTCAATGCCATTTAAGTTGATCAGGTTAACATTCTTAATTTGTCCAAAACTATTAAGTTCAATTATCCTAAAATTAATATCAAACAAAAATTAAAATAAGTAATCCAGTTTAATTAATTAGTTTATTTAGTGAATGCATTCAAGAACATTTTTTTTTTTAAATTTGTACAAAAGTCATCTAAGAATAATACTTCAACAAAATCTTCACCACAATGGTAACCCTCAAAAAACACTAACATACCAGTAACTCTTTTAAATACTGGCATAAAAGAACATTAAACATTAACAAGTCTCCCAATTTATCATTTTGATTAAAAAAAGAAAGCATAAAATAACATTTTATTTCAACATTTACTTTCCCTATCCAGCCCTGTGCCATGATGGAAAGGAGAAATCCTGTCTTGGATTAACTTCATTTACTTAAGTAAATTGAACAAGCATCAAATGTTATTTTTGGCTTACTTAATTTAAACATGTTCTTTCAAAATGAACATTTTGAGTTGAGCCAAAACGCAACTGTTTCAAGTTAGTTTAACACAATGCAATTGTTTGAATGAGAAACCTAATACAATTATGTTAAATAAAAATTATTTTTTTTTTTAAATAAACTGAACAATATCATAAAATAATCTTTTTGAGTGTATAGCTTCTCCATCTTAAAGGGGTGGTTCAGTGTTTTTTTTTCTAGGCTTGATTGTGTTTTTGGGGCACAGTTTAACATGTCTTAATGCTTCAATTTTTTGAAAACGCTGTATTTTTCATATATTTTACCTTTATTCTACACCTCTGTTTACACTGTCATGTGAACGGCTCGTTTTACTTCCTGCTTCTATGAAGCCACTCCCTCCAAAATACGCAGTGTGCTCAGATTGGTTAGCAGGTTGGTAGCTGGCCCAGTGTATCGTGATTCGCTGATGCTTCCGGAAACGCCACGCCCCTTACCATTTGTTGCTTCAGTGGAAATGTCAATAATAGCGCCTATATTGCTGTATCAAATTGAGCCTGAATCAGACCCAGATGAAGAGGGTCAAGCAGAACCTCTGCAATCACAGCTTTTAAAGGAAGTTTATGAATGGTATTTCATTTTGTATTTGTGTCAAAGTGTTTAGATGCTGTCACTGCTGTTTGTTAGCTTTCAATATACAGTTTTATCCTGATTAAAGCTTTACTGTAGCCGAATACATAGCGTTTAATTTATAGCATGAACAACTGTTTGTCTATGAACATAGAAGTTTGTTGGTGTTTGTAGAATTTAGCTAACTGGCTAGCTAAGCAAAAACGAGTTGCTCTTTGTATATGTCCTTGATGCAACCAAAAATAGCAACAGAACTATAGGTTTAAAAGACATGTACAAACAATAAAACGTACTTACAGTTTGAAGCCAATAAACAGCAGCTTCTGCTTTTAAAGTGGGAACTGCTTCATCTTTCAGTAAAAGCCTTTGTGCAAATCCAGCATTGAACTCGTGTAGATTCTGGAAGCTGTCTTCCACGGCACATCCAGTGCAGAAAATCTCACAGATTATAATGGGTTCTATTATCTTTAGACGCGTCGCGCCCCTTGCGTCCGGTGTACACAACTCTTCCGCTTCCACATACTGCGCCACATGGCCTCGCCCACTTTGTTGCGTGTTCCCGGGGGCATGTTTTGCAGGGTTTATGATGTCACCAACCCGGGAAGAAGCTTGTTTTAGTCCAAACCGGTCATTTTTGTAGGCATTAAACTGCCTTAACTTTAAAAGACAATATCTCTGTTTGCATTGAACTTTCAGCGCTGTAACTTTGCAGATACTGTTTATGCTCAAGAAGCAACATTACACACTAACTAAAGTTAAAAAAAAGTGAAATCGCATTGAACCACCCCTTTAAGTTGCAAGGATAAAGGAATAGAAGCAAAAAAATGTGCTCATTGTAGGGCTGCCCTCAACTAAAGATTTTTCTGGTCAACTAGTAGTCATTCATTTTAAGCGATTAGTTGACTAATCGCATGTTTATTAACAAAGAGCCTTTAATGTGTACATAGCCTAATCATCTCTCAAACATGCATAAAAGTTGCCACAGCGCACCGGCAGAAGTAATGATTATAAATGTGTTGAGGAAAAACGGCAAGGAGACTGCTTTAACATTTTAATAATTAATTGATAAACTAGTGTTTTTTTGTATTTTCGGCTGCAGTGATGAACTTGATGATGCTGACTCGTCATCTCCGCAGTAGTGCTCGCACCTATATGCACGTTTCATATGGATTACATAACCTGAGAATATTTGTTTTCCATTAGAATTGGTTCATTTAAAAGTAGACATTTCACTTTCTATAGATATAGTTTTCATGTCTGTTAGGCAAGTTTACTGTTAGGCGAGTTTCGGTTCTTTCTTTTTTTTTTGGCACGCTCAAGTTAACAGAGACGGCAGAAAGCGCACCCTGTTTGCTTTCATTATTTTACAAAAGCACAACGTTTTGTTGTCATTATGCAAATAAAATTAGACTCTTTACAGATTCAAAAGATGTATTACTCTTATTTGTATGAACAAAAATGACAGAGTATTTTAAGTGCAAGTGATCGCACCGGCGCCTCCATGTTAGCTGTCATGCAGTGAGCACGCTACTATTCAGCTTTCACACTCCGCACAAACCTATATTTAGCCTACATTTTTTGGTTAATGTTAGAGCGAGTGGCCATGTAAACGTTTCAGATGATAAGCCATATTTAAGGTGGATGAATGATAGGTGATCGTTTGGATGTCCTGCCCGATGTACTGTAATTACCACATAGATCAGCTGTTAAAGGTGCTTGTAAGATTTTTGCAGTAAAATATCCAAAAACCATTAGGCCAGTGTTACATATTTTGTTCACTTGAGTACTTACAATATCCCAAATGTTTCCAACTATTTGTAAATCGTGAGAAAATTGCAATTTTAACCAAGGCTCCGGGATGTTTGAGGAGTCGCCTGTCAATTGCGCCATACCCGCGTTACCCTCGGTTTCCGGTTTTATTTTGTAGAAACCATGGAAACACCAAAGACGCTTTAATATATTACATGTTTTAATAGACAAGGGAACAACTGTTTGGTTACGTTTATAGACCGAAAACGAATTGTTGTAATATAGCTCAACACGTTTAGTCTTATTGTTTAAATCAAATTGTCTTGATTTTTTGCGAGTACCATGCTTTACCATGAAACCGAAAAACACTATTTTGTCAAGTAGCTAACATAGCATAATCAGATGCAGCTTTATTTTAGTAACAGTAATACAGTATTTTCTCCATCATACAATACGTTTTAAAATTAATTGCATGCCATTTATCAACACAAGCCATCCAGCATTTAATATGATATTCTAAAATCGATCTATCTTACTGCAGTGTGTAACAGTGTCTCACAGCAGCCACAGAGCGAACACACAGAGTAACGTTATAACATCATTTTCAACACTCTCAAATGTATCCGATATGATAAACAGAGCTGTGTTACCTCATACTCATGACCGGAAAAGCGGAAGCGGCGCCAGCGACTGTGGCATAATAAAAGTTCTGCTGCTCATGAGGGTTATGTTGCGCAATCACTCAAGCTGCCTCGTTCAGCTCCCACAACACTTGATTGTCACAATCTGTCAAACCTTTAACAATCTGTCCATCACAGACTGTGATTTTGCCACTTCCTGTGGAATTTTTTTTTTCTGCGACTAATACAATTTTGGTCGACTAAGCCTCTTTTCATTGACAAACCATTAGTTGACTATTAGGGGTAAGTCCCTAATAAAAGTAGCTAATTGTGTTAGTTTTTATGGAAAGTAAAGCGCTTTGTTGCTTCTGTGTTACTTTTTCTTGTCTGGGCTGGGCTTGCTTGTTTGTTTTTTAAAAACAAAGCTCTAATTTTTGCAAATGTAAAGGCCGTAAATTCACTTCTGTACAGTAGAGGGCGCAGCTCAAACAAACCTTTCAGCTGTGCTGCCATTCTGGACTATATTATTTTAAATTTTTAACAATACTTTTAAACTGGCTATAAATAAAGTTGTATTTATTTATTTATTTATTTTAATTCTGCTGTGTTAATCGGTGTGATTGTGAAGTGTAAAATGAAAGTGGTGGTGTCAGCGCTCTGCTCACTTCAGGTGTTTTTATGTGTGTTCACAGGCGTGGAGGAGACATCATGGTCATCGAGGTCCAAGAGCAGGCGGGGTCGCTCAGGGGTCGTGTGATAGCCGTGTTGACGCCGCCTGGAGTGCCAGAGTACGGGTACGTGTCAACGGCCAGTCACACGCAAACAAGCACATAAATAATCACACAGTGTCCACATATACAATTCCACACTGTTCGTGACACCGATTGCCAGTAGCAAATGAAAATCAGTGATGGATGTAGCGCTCTGCTGCCCATAAACAAGCCCAGGCAGATTTTGCAGACGTCTTTCACATTTTCTGCATTGATTTTTAAGGGGAAAACTTTCAAAACACTCTGTATGAAAGCAAATCTAGTCTTATTTTTAAAATATTTAAAGCTGGAAGCATTTGCACCAGAATACAGTAGAGTAACTGATTAAACTAAAATGTTTAAGAAATGTTTGTCTGTTTGAAAAAAGAGATGTCTACAATTAGAAGTTGTAGTTCAGTGCTTCATAAACCTGTTAAATTTCATGCACACACACCTGCGTCACAGCAGAAACACATGCACACATCCCATAACAGCCCAGCGGATTCATGTGACCAAACAATAATGTGTGTGTGCGCAACCTCATTTATACTGCTGACAAAACCCTCATAAAGATCCTTTACGAACATACACACACACACACGTCTCATCTGGGTCAAATGAATTGTGCTGATCCCTCAGGACACATATATTTCTTATGCATTTTGTCTTTTTGGCAGATATCATGTTGATGAAAGAATGAGCCTCAAGAGGCGTTGTGTTACAGTGATTTTACCACACTGAAGTGAAAGCAGTGGCTGCTTTTCGTTCTTTATTTGTGCATCCTCGTTTCCTCGCTTCATTTCGCTTCCCATATCTTCCTTATCTTAGCATGCAAGGATGAAGGAATAGAAGCAGAGAAAAATAATAGTTAAATAGAATATTTCTGAAGTGTCACGGCAAAACAACATCAGTATCCCATCCTTATGTGGGTGGATTTTAATTAAGACATTAATAAAGCGGTATGTTGGGTTACACTTTATTTTACAATGCTGTAGTTACATTGTAATTACTCAAATAAGTACTGAGTACTATTAATTAACTACATTTACTTACTATAGAGAAGGTTAGCTTGTAATAATGCATAATTTACTGTTATTACTATAGTAAGTATACCGGCACTGTAAAATAAAGTGTTACCGTATCTCGCTGTATGCAAAATATGTAGATTATTTTAAAGTTTTTATTATTATATTGTGTTGAACAAAAATTTGACTATTTACAATTAATTGACTATTATAAAAATTAAATATTTTTTTAATATATATTTTTTATTTTAATGTTTGATATTTTTTTACTGAATCAAACT
>RJVU01053643.1:8816101-8833846 GCA_003731715.1 Anabarilius grahami
CTATACATAATCTCTTATTTATTTATATTTTTTATTTATATATTTTTAAATATAAGGTTTATTTATTTCATTTGTTTTTAACATTCCTTTTAAACTAGCTTGTTTATATTTATTTTGTATGTTATTTGTTTATTTTTGTATTTGTTTTTAAATATGTAATTTATTATACACTCTAATAAATGCTGGGTTAAAAACAACCCAATAAATGCTTTTTTTTTTTAAAACAGCGTTTGGTTTGTTTGACCCAACCTNTAAAAAAAAATTTTTTTTTAAACAGCGTTTGGTTTGTTTGACCCAACCTGTTTTCTGTTGTTTAAAAATCACTGTATTGCTCGCTTAAAATGAACCCAAAATAGGTTGGAAATTAAAAATCAGACATGTAATTACTTGAGGCAACAATAATAATCAAAAGATGAACATTTATTAATAAGCAATTTAATAAATGTTTGTTTAATTATTATTTATATTAATAATTGTTAATTTCCAACCTATTTTGGGTTCGTTTTAAGCAAGCAATGCAGTAATTTTTAAACAATAGTTGAACAGGTTGTGCAAACATTTAACCCAACCGCTGGGTTTGGCCATCGTTTAACCCAACTTGGGTTATTGTTAACCCAGCATTTTTTAGAGTGTACATTTAAATTTTATTGAAAAAATGTTTTACAAAAACCGACTAGTGGTACATAAAATCTTTTTTTTTTTTCTTTTTTTTTTTTTTTTTCTAAATATAAGGTTTATTGAATTCTTGTGTCAGGTGTTTTGACTGTATAGATTTCTTCATAGGATGCACCCGTGTATCTCCTCTGGAAGCCTCCCTTCTCCTTGTTCCTCCCGGTTCAATTAGAGAATTGATACGTCCTTCATGGCGGAGTTTGATCGGTTTCCAGGTCACATGCTGAAGGACGGAGGAATGAGAAAACAAGGAAACCATCCATTACAATATTGAAAAGCAGCCAGAATGATAAAACACACTGGTGCTGCATATATAATTCAGTTAGTCTTAATAAATGGCACATAGATCTTACATTTTCTGAAGAAACTGTGAATGGTTACTAGTTAAAACCAACAATAAGAATCATCCATTCAGCTAAAGCACCATTATTAATGTGTTCTGGAGGTCTTCATGGAGAACTTTAAGTTAGCGCTGTTGTGAAATGTTTATCATAACCTAGTCTCTGTCCCTGTCTGACTCCCGTCAGCTCTCTGCGTAAACACACATTAATCAAACAAGCGATGCTTTCAGGGCCTGTAACTGCTCCTCTATGAGACGTTCCAAGAACAGACCCACTGATACTTCTGCGAAGAGTCCGCGCTCGGTTTATTTTCAGCGTTTGCACGAAAGCGCTCGCCTCTGGTCTCACTCTCTGTCTGTCTTTCTCTCCGTCTGTCTCTCAGGACTCTCGTGGAGGCGGCGCTCGTCGCAAAGGACACCGTTGTGTGCGGCTTCCGTAAAGAAAACATGGACTGGTGCCTGGCTGTCTGGCGGAGCTGGGGAGCCCGCGAACTGGAGCTCTTCTACCAGGGATACGAGGAGCTCGGCCGCTTGGAGAGCAGTCTGAGGAAAAGGAGGTAGCTGTGTAAACGTGTGCGCACGTGTGTGTGACGGAGAATCGACGTACTGTGCGGCCAATAAAGACACACACACACACACACACTGATACAGGTGTGTGTCGTAAGTAAGGGACACACACATACACACACAGACTGTTGCTTTAGGTAATATAATCCTGCAGGACTCAGCCACATACACATTATATATATATAAAGACAAACAGATTGAATGCCACACGCACTAAATGCATCAACATATACATTCAGCCCTGAGCGTCTGGAAGCACTCTGATATACGAGTACATTTACATTCATGTACCCAGAATGCATCAGAATTAAACTATGGGGTTCTTGCGTTCATGAACTTGGTGTGTGTGTGTGTGTGTGTTTAAATGCCAAGACAGAATAATGCTGGCTATCAAACTTGATCATTTTCTTCTCAAGTTAACCAGCAAACTAGATGTGCCTTTGGATGAAGAACATGCTGTCTCAGAAGTGATCAGCAATAAGAACCAATGAACTGACAGACCTCTGAAACCCCGCCCACTCAGTGAGGTCATAATAGAGTGCAACGGTGCCCGCCCACTTTTCCGACAACCTTGGTTCCGAACTGTTGCACTCTATAGGCCACGGTTTAATGTTTACTGTGAATCTCAGCGGTCATGAACGGAGTGGAATACTAGCATACTGAGTGCTTAGAGCCGTAGTATACGAGGTGTCACATGACCTCATCGCTTTGCATGTTTAATTCATTGAGTGACATTTGCCAGTCTTTGAAAATATGGCTGTTTTACATTTTCAATCCATTTTTGTTTAAAATATCGTAACATTTGGCAGTCTAATCAAATAATGAGACAAGGTGATGTTAAAAAGCCACACTGGAAATGGAAGGTCAAGTTTAACACATTGTATTATGGGATGTGGTGTTCCACACAGTGTAGTGTATATGCGGTAGTCAACATTTGAATAAGTTCATCAAAGTTGTCCTAAGAAGAAGGTTTTAGGACAACTTGGATGAAATGTTTTGATCCGCTTCAAATGTTGACTTCTGTAGTACACATACTATATGCACTGCAGAAGTAGTATGCTAGTATGCATTACCGAACACAGCCAGAGAGTGATGGCAATCTCTGATTTATAAGGAACTCTTGTTTTTGATCTGTTTTGTGTGTTGAGAACACCAGCATGTCGACATTTTGTTATTGTAAATAATATCTGAGCATTTCATCTCCATAGAATGAATGGTATTTATTGTAGAATGTTTAAATCTCATGCTGCATGTGTAAAAAGTTGTTACTAAACTGTAAATATGCTGAACAGAACATGATAAATAAATCAACAGCATTTTATATTAAAGATACTGTGAGTGACTGATGTATTTAATGCTGCTTTGACCTGAGGTACAGATTCCCAAACTACAAACAAACATTTGCATTTAAAATATAAGAGTCTTGTGTTATATAAAGGGTGATACGGTGTGTGTTCCTATTACTGCAATGCAACAGCTTTGCATTACACTCTTAAAATGCCCCATTATGGTTTATTGCACATCACCTCATTTCTCAAAGAGTCTGAAAACGGTTTGGTCATGGATTCAAAGCCCTCTTTTCCACGGGCCTACTCTGCTCTGATTGGTCAGATGGCCCAGTCTGTGATTGGTCAACAGCATGTTTTGGAAATGAAACACCTATTACCATATCTGAATTTCAGCTCCAGAGGGTTCCTCAGCACTAGTATATACACAGTGATACAAACAGTAATGATGGTATCAGCGCGAGTCTTCATCCTTTAGAAGTGAATGCAAAGTGGATTTGCAGCGCTGAAAACAGTGTCTTCTCAACATGTCAGCAACACGAACCAAACTCTTCCAGGCCTCCGCTACAACTACAGTGTTTGATGGATGGTCAAAGTAGATGTTGTTATAAACATGTATATTACACACTGCATTAAAGCGGAACTCAGTACGATTTGCGAAGCTCCCCCTACAGGTTCCTTCAGTGAATCACACTGACGTAAATACTCCAAGCGCAGCTCTGGACTACAACGACTACAACGCTCACCAGCGCAGTAGTTTTGCAAATACAGTGCAAGAAATCTCGATGGAGGTGGGTAATTTTTGAAATTGTCTTATAAAGTCATAATATATACATTGTTTTTGAATTACCGTAAAGCATTTTGTCACTCTCGCGTGAATGTGAACATGAGGCGAGATTGTGTCGGGTCGGTGCAGCTCAACCTGCAAGTGCTGTTTTCTGGCGTAGACGTGCCAGAGGGGGGTAGTGCTCGCCTCAAACACACCACTACAAGTCAATTAACCATCGTAAGGACTTAGAAAACTATTTATGAAGGTAAAAAAAAGTTACTTAGTTCTGCTTTAAGGGTATTACTTGAAAAAGCTCAATGAGGGCACTTTGAAAATAAAGGTTCCAAAAGGGCGTTTTCACAGTGATGCTGTAGAAGAACTGTTTTTGGTTCACCGAGGAACATTGCAGTGAATAGTTCTTAAAGGATGAGTTCACTTTCAAATGAAAATTACCCAAAGCTTTTTATGAAAATGACACTGAAATCATTTAGCCAATTAACCCAAACTTTTGGCCTTAATAAAATGCAATTTTGGAGATATTTACAGTTTAGACATCTATTATGTGGGACTTTTAGGACTGGTAGTAAAGCTCCAGATGAGGATAATATTTTGTCTATAATTCTAACAGCATATGGTCGAGGACACGAGGATTCAATATTACAGATGGTTAATGGACAAGGTAGGTTATATGGTCTGGAGCAAGGACTTAAATTGTACATTTAGTGATGAACATTGGATTAAAATCTGTCAAAATTGTAAAGTAATGTCAAGAAATCTTGGAGCTGTGAGAGCGAAGACGGAGACCTGATGCATGCTCTGTGGTTTCTCCTTTTTTTTCATTTCAAGTTGATTGTTTTTTTTTTTTTGTCTGTTAGATCTACTATAGCAATCTACAAATAATTGTACCTGACTCGTTGTTTGTGTGGGTTGGGATCGGAGAAGTATTAATAAATATCATGATGCATCTATGCATTATAATGGCAGTATGCGTTACCAAACGAGTATGAGCTGAAGAAAGTGCCTCCATCATAAACATACTCCACACGGCTCTGGAGGGTTAATAAAGGCCTTCTGAAGCGAAGCGATACTTTTGTGTAAAACGAGTTATGAAGTAAAATATCTAGCTTCCACCAGACCGCCTTCCATATTCACATTACGAAAAAAACGAAATTGCCATCGCGTCAGTTCCGTAAGTTGAATAGGGAAGGCGTAGGACATAGCGTAACTGCGAGAGTTTTACACTTTCTTCGTAAGTTGAATATGGAAAGCTAGAAACTTTACTTCATAACTTGTTAAATATGGATATCATTTTTTAATATAATATAACTGCGTTCTATTAGAAGAAAGTCATATACACCTATATGGCTTGAGGGTGAGTAAATCATGGGATCATTTTCATTTCAACTAATCCTTTAAAAGAACCACTTTTTCTTAGCGTGAAGAACTTTTTTTTTTATTATTTCTTTTTTAATGGAAAGGTTCCATGAATGTTAAAGCTTTTCCATGGAACAACAGATGCCAATAAAGATGTTTTCAAGCCTTTACAGAGATGAGACAGTGTTTGAATGTGCAGTAGCTTGCAGTGAGGTTACAGTTGCTTTTACAACACTTTACTGGAAATGACTCGTGTAGTAAAACAGCCCTGAGGTTATAACTGGCAACACATTTATTACACGTTCTCACATTGGCAAGATCTGACTCTCACACACTTAATTAGCAGTATGTGTTTTTATTAATGTGAGATTAGAGTGGTAAAGGACACACAAAAATGTTGGATTTATGGAATAAGTGAAGTTCCTAAACGTAATTTCTGGAGGAGTGAATTTATCTAATCTTTCAATTAACTGCAGGAGCATATAAGCAGCAATTCACCTTTCTCCGACATCAGCTGTTTTAACATCTCTCCACGTCCCCAGCTCCACCAACATAATTTAGGCATTTTGCTACCATACTCATCTTGCAAGCATTAGTAGTCCCACTTGGGGGTTTATCTAAGCTCGAGTTGAAGCTGCTTCTTCCACTGCTGACAGCAAGCCAAATACGCTTAACCTGAACAGTTTAAAGATTATATGGGCAAGCAAACTTGTGAATTATATATAATTGTAACAGTGTTGACACAATGCCTGGTGATTCCGTTGGTATATTTGTAATGAAGTTTTTGGACATTTGCCCATCAGAAGTGCAGCAGAACAAGTCCACGCAGAGCTCCTGGATTCAGATTCACTCAGCATGTTCCTACTGCTGCTATGATGATGATGATGATGATGATGATGATGATGACAGACAGGACTCTCACACACCTGGAGATTCTTCAGGAACTGAAATTACTGCAATTACAGCACGCTGACAGAACACAGCGCCTCGTGAGGGAAATGTCACTCTGGTGACTTTCATCCTGCATCGACCTAACATCTCTCTTGTGACATTCTCACTTTAGTTCATCCAAATCTCTGCAGCTTTCAGGTATTATCATGCCTGATGCGAGAAACGGATGTCCAAAACTGCTAAATGTTTTATTATATTTACATTATAAATATAGTTACATTAGCTATTTGATTATTTACAAAAGTTTGGGGTCAGAAAATTGGTTTTGAAAGAAGCCAGCATTTATTTTATTAAAAATGCAGTAAAAACAGTAAAAAAATGCTGGGTTAAAAACAAACCAAGTTGGGTTAAATATGGACAAACCCAGCGGCTGGGTTAAAGGGGATCTATTATGCATCTTTTCACAAGATGTAATATAAGTCTCTGGTGTCCCCAGAATGTGTCTGTGAAGTTTCAGCTCAAAATCCCCCACAGATCATTTATTATAGCTTGTCAAATTTGCCCCTGTTTGGGTGTGAGCAAAAACACGCTGTTTTTGTGTGTCCCTTTAAATCCAAATGAGCTGCTGCTCCTGGGTGGAGCTTTAACAGCTTGCGCTTCAGTTGCTCAACAACAACAAAGATGGAGAATCTCACGCAGCCAAAATGGTGATTGTCAGTAACGGTGTTCAGCCTTACATTGTTCAAACCGGAGTCTGACACTGATGGAGAGACTCAGGAAGAATTTACAACTTTTAGAAAGAAACTGGATGTTTCTGAACGGTTAGTGGATAAATTGATGTAGTTGATGTGGAGTTGATTCAATTTATCGACTAGCATGTGCCGTCATGTTAATCTTTTGTGTGAATCCAGCGTTGAATTGACCCTCGTTTGTGAAGCAGTTTATTTAACTCAACTATTGATTAAAAATTACTACATGGCTGGCTTAAATTGAACACAAAATTGGTTGAAAAAAAATGGCTGGTTTGTCTATATTTAACCCAGCATTTTTAGAGTGTAGCCTACCTAATATTGTGAAATATTATTAACTGTTTTTTTTTCATTCAGCATTATTAATCCAGTCTTCAGTGTCATATGATCATTCAGAAATCATTCTAATAAGCTGATTTGCTGCTCAAGAAACATATCGTATTATAACCAATGTTGAAAATAGTTGTGCTGCTTTATATTTTTGGAAATGGAAATATAATGGTAACATGTTATAAATGAATCAGGACAGCATCTGATTTGAGAGGAGAGCGACTTTCCCTGCATATGGTGGCTGATTCTTTGTAAACAAGCCTCTGGATCCGGAGACGGAGGTTTACTCGACACTGGACATGGTGGCCTAGAAATTTCAAGCTGGATGAATGTTCCTCTATGGCGCGCCGGGCCTCTGTTTTCTTTTGCATGATGGAAATTAGTTTTGTATGATCTACGGCAGGTCCCGGACCCCACCTTGGTTCCAAATGGACCGTGAGACAAAATGACAAATGTAGCACCATTTTACCGTTTCTACACTTTAAAGTGAGCAGCACGTCAAAACAACGAACTGTTCACACCACAAGCGCTCAGGGCCGTTTGTTCTAATGAATGATCATTCAGCACTATATCTTCTAATATTTTTATCTAGAGCCAAACGCTCTTAATTCCGCTCCGTCCGCGTTTCTTCTCTCTGCTGCTAAAGACGTACAAGCTGCAGATGATGCAGTTATTTTAAAAACAGTTGCAGAAACACAGTGAGCAGCAAAAAATTATACTTTCACTAAAACGCTTCAGAAAACAAGAATGCAGCAAATATAGTTATTTTTATCTGTCATCATACATAGGCCTACAGTAGGCTAGCTATATGACTCCGAGTCTCCGACCCTTCAAACCAGGTTTGTGACATGGGTTTTTTTTATAATAGCATGAAAAGACTATTAAAACCTTAAAATTACTAGTTAGTTAACTTTGTTTTCTGCTCATAAGAGCCTTTTGATTATTATGTAGGCTACACTGTGTTTTAGTAGATAGGGCCTGTTTATTTTAAGCAAATTATAAAAAATGATCCAGACTTAAAGAGGAAAACCCTGAACCACAGTATCTTTTATCAGTCACACGCATTGCATTCTGCCATACATGGGTATCTGATGTAAAAATAATAATCTGATCTTACCTTTAATATTCATATCCAATTGGCTCAGCTGATGATTTTTATTTATTTTATTTTTTAATTTTCAGACACCACTGCTTTGGTTTCAGAACCAATATCCTCATCTTTGATGACTATTTTGACTACTACAAAAAAAGCACTGGCCGGACCTCCACTAGGAAGGAAATATGGCTGTACCGCCAATCTGTCGGTGATGGTATGACTTAAAGGGGTCATATAATGCCACTTTCACAAGATGTAAAATAAGTCTCTGGTGTCCCCAGAGTGTGTCCGTGAAGTTTTAGCTCAAAATACCCCACAGATCATTTTTTATAGCATTTTAAATTAGTCACAGGGTGAGCAAAAATGCTCCGTTTTTGTGTGTCCCTTTAAATGCAAATGAGCTGCTGCTGACAAAAGGGGGTGGAGTTTCAGGAGCTCGTGTTAGCACTTAGCAGTGCCGATTACCTCACACAGACTCACTGAAAATGTCAGAAACTGTTCAGCCTTTTATGTTCAAACCGCAGTCGGACAATGATGGAGAGACTCAAGAAGAAGTGACAACACGTAGAATGCAACAGGACGTTTGCGAATGGTTAGTTGATGAATTTATGTAGCTGATGTGGAGTTAACTATCTTAAAGTCATGAATTAGCATATTCTGTTATGATAATCTATATATCGCTCGTGTGGGAACTGTTGTAAGATGTTACAACCCCTTTGTTGCATGTTCTCGGGGGCGGGGTTTATGTCAATTTTAAGGTTAGTGATGTCACCAACCCGGGAAGAAGCTTGTTGTAGTCCCTTCCAGCTGTTTGTTGTAGTCCTTAAACAGAGAATTCTATAAAAGAAAAAATCTCAGTTTGCATTGAACTTTGAGCGTCGTAACTTTGCAGATGTTGTTTATGCTCAAACAGCAACATTACACACTAACTAAAGTAAAAAAAGTGAAATCGCAATGAACCACCCCTTTAAAACGTAGCCTATATTAGCAATTTCACATCACAGTAATGGTATACTTTATATCGCAGTATGTTATTTAATTTACAGTTCTAGAGCTGATCAAGTGGTTTGGGGGTTTCTGGGATGAAGGCAAGGATCCACTAACACTCATTTCTGTCTGAATAATTTTTTATTTGTCAGATATCAGTGAAGTTGGTGTCCTGCATCTGTCAACAGTGCCGGGCTCATATTCTTTATTTAACCCTGGGTTTTATTCTTATTTGCATATTTATTTACATTTGCCATGCTCTACAGCAACTCTTATTTGTATAATTTGTTAATAACATTAATTGGACAAGTGCAGCATGTGACCTTTGTTAATAGCAAGACCATCTGTGTTCATTTCGCCGCACAAATCCACACTGGTTGTCTGAAATCTTGTTAATTTGTCTTAAATTGACATTTTGGACAGAAATTGTAAAAGCTAAATTTCTCCTCATCACCTGATTGTCATTCATATTCAACATTTTTGTTTCCATCTGACCCTGAAACATTACCATTCAAAAGTTTGCTGTCTGTAAGATTTTTTAAAAATTTTTGAAAGAAGAAGTGTTTTATGATCACCAAGGCTGCATTTCTTTGATCAAAAATACAGTAAAAACAGTAATATTGTGAAATATTATTTAAAATAACTTTTCTTTTTCAATATATTTTGAAATTGATGGCAAAGCTGAATTTTCAGCATCATTACTCCAGTCTTCAGTGTCACATGATCCTTCAGAAATAATTCTAATACGCTGATTTGCTGCTCAAGAAACATTTCTGATTATTATCAATGTTGAAAACAGATGTGCTGCTTCATATTTTTGTGGAAACCGTAAAAATTTTAGGATTCATTTATTAAAATTTCACGAGTTTACACGTACATGAAATCAAAATAAAGTAATTTGTGTAGTAATTTATGCGTATTTGGCATGTTGTCCGGGGGAGGGCTCCGAGCTCGGAATTTGGCCCGAACCCAGAGTTCCTTAACTGGGATAGAAACCAGCCAAGAGTGAGGTGGTGGAGGGATGCTGTGAAACTTAGAGGTGAGAGATTGCTTTATATACTGGCTTCCTCTTGCACTGATTGGTTGATTACCTGAACGTGTGCCTCCTGAATTTTGTTAAATAAAACTTCATAAAAAGTTCAAAAGATCATTTATTTGAAATAGAATCTTTTGTAACATTATACATGCCTTTTCTTTCACTTTTCATCAATGTAATGCGTCCTTAATAAAAGTATTAATTTCATTTAATCTTACTGACCCCAAACTTTTGAGCGGCAGTGAAAGTTTCTGTTATTGTTAAAAGCTCATGAATGTTTAATAAGACATTTACATTCTATCATCACATTGTTTGGCACAACAATTTTGAAACTATGATTCATAATTTATGGTAAAAAATAAAAAAAAGTGTACATTTTGAAACATTTTTAGTAATGTGACGTATTTCCAACTAAAACATGAAATATATTCAATTAGGAAAGAAAATTGTGGTCAGGACTTTAGACCTCTTTTGTAGGCGTTATATCAGAATGGAGTTAGATAAAAGATTACAAAGACTTTTTTTTTTCTTTGGAATAACTTGATTTTGATGATTTGATCACAATACGACCGGGAACAAATGTTATGAGAGTAAATTGGGTCCATGTTGAGTTCATTTAAAGTATCAAGACTCAAATTTCAGGATTGTTTGATTAATAGAAAGTTCAAAGAAACTTTGTCGCAGCCAATCACGACAAATGATGACATCACTGATCTCACAGTGATTAAATAATCTACACTATATTGCCAAAAGTTTTGGGATGCCTGCCTTTACGTGCACATGAATTTTAATGACATCCCATTCTTAATCCGTAGGGTTTAATATGGAGTTGGCCCACCCTTTGCAGCTATAACAGCTTCAACTCTTCTGGGAAGGCTTTCCACAAGGTTTAGGAGTGTGTTTATGGGAATTTTTGACCATTCTTCTAGAAGCGCATTGGTGAGGTCAGGCACTGATGTTGGACGAGAAGGCCTGGCTCACAGTCTCCACTCTAATTCATCCCAAAGGTGTTCTGTCGGGTTGAGGTCAGGACTCTGTGCAGGCCAGTCAAGTTCCTCCACACCAAACTCACTCATCCATGTCTTTATGGACCTTGCTTTGTGCACTGATGCGCAGTCATGTTGGAACAGGAAGGGGCCATCCCAAACTGTTCCCACAAAGTTGGAAGCATGAAATTGTCCAAAATGTCTTGGTATGCTGAAGCATTAAGAGTTCCTTTCACTGGAACTAAGGGTTCAAGCCCAACCCCTGAAAAACAACCCCACACCATAATCCCCCTCCACCAAACTTTACACTTAGCACAATGCAGTCAGGCAAGTCCTGTTCTCCTGGCAAACCCAGACACGTCCATCGGATTGCCAGACAGAGAAGCGTGATTCGTCACTCCAGAGAGCACGTCTCCACTGCTCTAGAGTCCAGTGGCGGTGTGCTTTACACCACTGCATCCGACACTTTTCATTGCACTTGATGTAAGGCTTGGATGCAGCTGCTCGGCCATGGAAACCCATTCCATGAAGCTCTCTACACACTGTTCTTGAGCTAATCTGAAGGCCACACGAAGTTTGGAGGTCTGTAGCTATTGACTCTGCAGAAAGTTGTCGACTTCTGCGCATTGTGCGCCTCAGCATGCGCTGACCCCACTCTGTGATTTCACGTGGCCTACCACTTCGTGGCTGAGTTTCTGTTGTTCCCAATTGCTTCCACTTTGTTATGATAACACTAACAGTTGACCGTGGAATATTTAGTAGTAAGGAAATTTCAATAATGGACTTATTGTACAGGTGGCAATCTATCACGGTACCACGCTTGAATTCACTGAGCTCCTGAGAGCGACCCATTCTTTCACAAATGTTTGTAGAAGCAGTCTGCATGCCTAGGTGCTTGATTTTATACACCTGTGGCCATGGAAGTGACTGGAACACCTGAATTCAGTGATTTAGAGGGGTGTCCCAATACTTTTGGCAATATAGTGTAGTTAACTAATGTTAACAAATAAAACCTTGTCAAGTGTTACCAGAATGAAGAGAGGATGGTTATCAGTAAATAAAGAGTTAATTTCAGTCTGTTCCTCACAACAAGAACAAAAAAAAAATGAATATGAAATATAGTGCAGGAGTCAAATGATTTACTTTAATGAGCCATTTAATTTTTATTTTGAGTTCATTTGACTTTAAGAGCAAAAAGCCCTATAAAGTATCAAGACTCTCAAATTCAAATCTGATTATGAATAATTCCTGTTGAAATCACCTTCCAGTTACCACAGCTAATTTTCCCATCATTTCCATCTCACCAAGTGACTGAGACATTTGGTTTTCATTCCACTTCTTAGTGCTCTACCATCTGATCAATGGCCATTAAAAGCCCGAGCTGCAGTATGTGGTGTGTCTGACGGCTGGAGTCCCTCTACCCCACTGACCTGCCTTCCACTGCAGCGGAAAACTCATTACCATTCCCTTCACTCAGCGTGTTTTCCACTGCTCTTTTCTGTCGTATAATTGCAGCGCAGAGGTTTTTCTCGCTGTGGAGCATTACCGGAGGCCTGCGGGGATCGGAACATGTGGAGAGGGGGTGGAGGATCCGAACAGGGCAGTAATGGAGACCAGGTGGGAGTCGGTCCTGAAGGGGGAAAAAAGCTTCAGCCGCTTTGGTGCAACTAGTTCTAAAGTTACTCTTAAAAATAAAAGGTTCCAAAGTGGGTTTTCCTAGTGATGCCATAGAACCACCATCTTTGGTTTCCCAAAGAATCTTTCAGTAAACAAAAAGAACACTCTTAGTGTGAAGGACATTGTAAAAATCTAAAGAATGTTTTTCCACTATAAAGAGTTTTGTGTAGCCTATATTCCATAGATTCCATAGATTCTATAGGCGCAGTGTTTAATATTGACAGCTAGCGGTTGTAATTGGTACTGCAGTCCAAATGCAAAATATTGGAGAGGGTTGTTTCTCCCGCCCTTAACGGTCATCAGCATCGTAAATCCTGCAAAGTTATTTCTATTTTTATTTTTTTAAAACTTTCATGTAGCCTACATTTATAACATACTTTGTGTTATATTAGCTTTGCAAAAATGGGAACACAAAAAATATATTTAATGTAGTCACTTACAACACTTACAATTAGACGTTGCTGGAAGCAAATTTACACTGTGATGCCGAGCACCGGAAACACAAAACCCGGAAGTGTGAAAAAGGCCAAAGGTGTGTCCCAATTCACGTACTTATGCACATTTTACTATGACGTTTTTAAGTAAATATAGTGCAAGTAGTGTGTTCACACTGAAAATTCCAAAAAGAAAAAGTACACTTTAAATACCCGGATGATGCACTAAATTAACGGAAAAAAACGAAGTGTGGAATGTTGGACACTTCATGCACTCAACTGTCGCAGCTTTAATTACGTAGTGGAGGGGGAGGGGTATCAGACTCCATTGTTAAATGACAAAATAACCTTATACGATTCACGCACTACATGGATGAGTACATAGTGCATAAGTGCATAGTGTATAGTGCGTCATTTGAGACGCAACTTAATTGACAATGGGAGGCGACGAGCCATACACTGTAAGTTTATGAGTTGATTTATCCACATTTTTAAAATTTCTCTGGTCATAGATCTTTTTAGATGGATGGTTGGTCGGGTAGAATCTGCGATCTCTGCCCTAGTTTGTTTGCTGGCCTCCATGGCTACAATTACACTGTGTTTTCCGCAAAATGGCAACCCGGAATGTCAAAATACTATTGGGTAAATTGGCAGTGGGCGGGATAACACAGACCAAAACAAAACCAGACATTTTGACACGGAACACACATTTCAATGTATAATAACTGGCTATCATTGTTTTTCTGAGAAATTACTATGTGAACTTAGCATGTTTCAAATATCTGCAAACATATTATGGTATTTTTATGCTTTAGTAGTCAAAAAATTACATACAGCACTTTTAAAGGTTCTTCATAGAACCGTAAGAAGCTAAGCTTTGTTTTTATTTTTTATACAAGAGCCAGACTTCACTCTGCACCAGTTACATTGAGAATGGCTGTCAAGTTACATGGCAAAGCTGGTGTTTTCCTCAAACAATGACACATGCAAGCAGCTCGCATGTCCTCTGAGAAACTTCAGAGACCACAGCTTGTGCTGCCCTCACACGCGCAAACAATTGAGTCATTATCTGCTCTGTTTCCTCAGCATGTCCCCCACAGTCAGACCCCTACCAAGAGTCCATTGGACACAGATATTTGAGGTTCTGGTGAATTACAAAAGTGTGTTTCTCCTTACCATAACTGATAAGCTTTTAAACCAGTTTTCTTGAATATTCTTACCCTGTACAGACAAAGATGGATGAAGACTGCAGATAACTAGTCACAGAATTGAAAATATCGTTTGTAAAGTGTTCGCTCATCATCATGAATATAGTGATAAAATCTTTACTATTACCTGTCAGAACAACATTGTTTTTTTGTGATTATTTTTTATATATTTTATATTCACAAAATTAATAGTCATTATTTTAATACATTATTTTCTAACATTATTTTTTAATTATAAATTAAAGTTTATAAGCACAGAATAAGGTTATATATAAACAAATAAATAAGTACAAATAAATAAAATAGTATATAGAAAATATGAAATAAATATATCTATTCAATGGGTTTTCACCAGGTTGCTCATCATCATGAATGCACTGATAAAATGTTCTCTATTTCCTGTCAGAAAAACATTTTGTTTCCACCTGGTATTAAGATGCGTTTTGGTCGATCGGATCACAAGTGGACGACTCTAAATACAGGTGTAAGCGGGGTGTAAAACATTTTGAGCTTGTCCACTTTCAATCACTTCCAGAGGTGGTTAAAAATGCATTCAACCTAATTGCTTTCGTGGTGTAAACGCTCATGTGGTTGAATGTGTTCGAACAGCCATAAAAGACTGTCTACTTTTAATCCTGTCTGCTGGCCAGACAGGATTAAAACTTTGTCGGTTGAAGACCCAAGTTTGGTTTGAAGATGAAAAATGTACCAAGCACAATGTTCTCTCACCATTCCTGATTTCTAACATGCACTCACAGTGTTCGGTGTGGTTTTGTGGCTGTCAGAGAAACGAAAGCTGAAACTCTGTATGTTTTTCCATCGTCTCCCGGTGCGTTCATATGTAAATTGTGCGAGCTTATTTTGTCCATTAGATCGAAAGTTCTAAAAAAGCCCTTATTTACCCACCCATAGACCCTCCCCTCGAAGAAATCAGGACAGAAGAGGCTGAAAGTGGACAAAGAGATGGATTAAAACACCAGTGGCCTGTTTCATGAAGCTAGTTGAACAAACTCTGAGTTTCAGAGTAGGTTTGGAGTTGACAAATCCAGATAAATCCAACCTGGTTTAGATGCACAACGCTCAGTATAAACTTCTCCAGAGGTTTAATCCAGAGTTTGCAAAGCACATGAACCTGAAAGAGTGACACGTGTGGCAAACAGCCAATCACACGGAACACGTGAGTTTGATTCACTTCTCCGGAGAGAGCCACGCAATTCATGTCTCTTCCGAAGATCAAGAGATCGCAAACTTACAAAGCAGGAATAAACACTGCTGCATTGAAAGTTTGAAAAGGCAGCTGAAAGAAAATATCTGACTATATCAATGCATGTGAATCGAACAAATAGACCAAATAATTAATATAGTTACACAAAGAGCTCAAAAGAATACATGTAAGCTTAATCTGTTTAAAAGCTTTATATATTATGCATGTATTATATTTATTTTAATTTAAAAGCAAAGTTTAATATTGTCAATTATTATAATAGACCTAATTATATGAATATGTCATGAATTATTCATAATTTTGAAAATGAATAATTAACAGCAAATGTTGAGCAATTTTATTTCTAAAATGTTTTCACTATAAACTGATTTAATTTGGAGCGAGAGATACAGGGGGAGTGGCTTTATTGCATCAGATACACTTTACTCACAGCTGATTGGTCGAGGTTTGGGTTTGTGATCTCTAACTCAGAATAAATCCTGCTCCAGAGCAGATTAGCCGTGAAGCGTAAATTACCATAGCAATGAACCCTGCTAAAAACCAATCCACCTTCATGAGCCCAAAAAAACTGAGTTTGCTCAAACTAATCTTGAACTTACCTGGGTAGAAACTGAAACCGGCTTTGCGCAACAGGCCACAGATATAAACGGGAATGTGCTTGTCTACTTGTGGTCCAATCGACCAAAACTTAATACCACTTATAAACAGAGCCAAAGTCTTCAAACTTCGAAATATCAGGGTTTAGAATGAGGGTGAGTAAATGACAGAATTTAAATTCTGGGAGAAGTAATCCCTTTAATTTGGCGTAAGGATTTGAATTGAGAAGGAACAGGAAGTGTTTCACACAGAGACACTCAAAAGTGCTGATTCACAGGAGCTTTAAGCCACATAAATAAAGATCTTTGCATTTCCTTGGCCAGAAACAATGGCTGTGTTGTTCACTGGTATAATGTGGGGGAAGTTTGGCTGGCATGCGGGCAGGTTGCCCCATGGATGCTAATCACCCTCCCCAAAACCGGCATCAGAATGACCTCATGCTTGTCTTGTTGGCGTGTTGCTTTTCAAATGTTGAAAGCAGAGCATGAAAAAATTATTAAAGTGATCAGTTGAAGTGATCTCTGAATGTGTCAAAGTACGGTCGTGTTGTTTGGAATAACCTCTTTCTTATTACTCGGTAGTTGAATCTTTTAAGTTGAAAAACTGAATTCAACGGCTGTTTAGGTTATGAAAAAAGAGCAGTGACTCATCTGTCCTAAGAGATTACATGCCGTATTTCACCAGAACTTCACTTGACAAAAGCAAAAAACATTACAAGGAATATTACGCAGCATTCATCAGAAAACAACGCTTTGAAAAACTGTGAGCCATTGTTTAAATGTAAGTTGAAATGCATCGTTATAAATCATGAACATGCAGTTGTGAAAGCAGTTAGAATATAGTTAGAAATGCAAATATAGCCTATATTAATGCAACTTCTTTTTATTAAACTTAAAAATCGTGAGATGCTGCTGATGGGTTATGGGTGAGATGTGCATATTCAGATTTATACTGATCAGGTGTAGTTTTCCTGTAGCTGATGAATATGTCATAGACTTCCATTGAATATTTATCATCCACCAAACTCAGCACAGACTTTATTTAACATATTGTTTTCTTGTGGACACAAACTTTAGAGGTAATGAGTTACAGTGGGTACGGAAAGTATTCAGACCCCCTTAAATATTTCACTCTTTGTTATATTGCAGCCATTTGCTAAAATCATTTAAGTTAATTTTTTTTCCTCATTAATGTACACACAGCACTCCATATTGACAGAAAAACATAGAATTGTTGACATTTTTGCAGATTTATTAAAAAAGAAAAACTGAAATATCACATGGTCCAAAATATTCAGACCCTTTGCTCAGTATTTAGTAGAAGCACCCTTTTGATCTAATACAGCCATGAGTCTTTTTGGGAAAGATGCAACAAGTTTTTCACACCTGGATTTGGGGATCCTCTGCCATTCCTCCTTGCAGATCCTCTCCAGTTCTGTCAGGTTGGATGGTAAACGTTGGTGGACAGCCATTTTTAGGTCTCTCCAGAGATGCTCAATTGGGTTTAAGTCAGGGCTCTGGC
>RJVU01053643.1:8834593-8900573 GCA_003731715.1 Anabarilius grahami
ACCATCTCAAGGATGATCAGAAGAAATGGACAGCACCTGAGTTAAATATATGAGTGTCACAGTAAAGGGTCTGAATACTTAGGACCATGTGATATTTCAGTTTTTCTTTTTTAATAAATCTGCAAAAATGTCAAAAATTCTGTGTTTTTCTGTCAATATAGGGTGCTGTGTGTACATTAATGAGGAAAAAAATGAACTTAAATGATTTTAGCAAATGGCTGCAATATAACAAAGAGTGAAAAATGTAAGGGGGTCTGAATACTTTCCGTACCCACTGTATATATCAGTTTGGCCTCAACCTGCAGTCGACTGTCAAACATGAAGTAAAGGTGTCATCATCAGAGTTTAAAGTCTGCATTAAACTCACATTTTCTTCTCTACTGTGACATATCCGAGTAAAACAGCTTCTGGAATGAGAATAAATGTAGGGCGGGACTGGATTTCGTCCTCGGGATTTGATTGGCTCATAGGAAGTTGAGTGTAAACGGAGGCAGATCTGAATGCCAGGCTGCATCCGAAATCGCATACTTCCATACTGTATAGTAGGCAAAAACACATAACAAAATAAGTATGTCCGAGTTCGCAGTAAAGTACCTGGATGACCTACTACTTCCAGCGAGTTTCTTAAGTGTGCCACGGGAGAGGATTTGTGAATGGCAGTGAAGCGGACACTGGTGGGTCAAATGATAATGACAGAATGGCGAATGTAGCACATCCATATAATATTCATACTACACACATTCATACTACACAGAACATACTTTTTAGCGGTTGCTAAATAATTACTTATTCAAAATAAGTACCTAACTATTCAAGAGAGTATGTGATTTAGGACGCAGCCCCAGTTTGCAGTCAGCTGTGGAGGATATAGAAGCTGTTTCCGAAATCGAATACTTCTCTACTATATAGTACTCGAAAAACAGTATGCAAATAAAACAGTAGTATGTCCAAATTCATAGTATTCGAAAAGGCGAAAAGTACCCGGATGACTTACTACTTCCGGTGAGATTCTGAAGTGCACATATGATGGACACTTTACTATCCCATGAGGCCACGGGAGAGGAATTGTGAATGGAGTTGAAGGGACGATGCTGGTAGGTCATGTGACAGTAACAACATGGCAGATGTAGTACGTCCGAATTCATTCATACTACACGCATTCGTACTATATAGAACGTACTTTTTCAACAGTCATGAAGTGAATTTAAATTCAACTGTAGTACCTATTCAACGGTACGCGATTTCGCACACAGCTATAGCCCCACCCTCCGCCGAGATTAATGTTTTTTGATTAAAGAATGCAAGTGCTCATAAAAAAATAACAATAAATAAATCATTTATAATGAACACTGCAACATTCTGTTGCAAAAAAGAATAGTCAATATTGATTTTATGGTGACTTTAATCTTGGCAGTGAGCAATGTGCTCGTCCCGAGATTCCCGACATCATGTCGCCCAAACGGATCTTATCTTGGGTATGAGAAACAACTGCACAACACTAAAGCCATTTCGAGGAGGAAGAGAGATGGAAAGAGTCGCCCATGTTCAACGCTTCAGTGCCTGAAAGGAATCGTTCATTCTGCTATCGAACAATACTATAGATGTCACACAAATACATGACGGGAACTTTAATGGCTGAGTTAATGGAAACAGCCGAGGTTTGGGCCAAACACAGAGAGGCAGATCTTATTACTTATTCAGTGCTGAACAAGAGACGACTCTGCTCTGGTGTGAGCTGCAGCATATCACTTTCAGCTGGGCCACATGCAGGGAACTCTGTTACGAAACTGCAGTCAACAGATGTTTGGGCTTCTTGCGCTGCAGTGACCTGACGACAGAGCTTCATTAACGAGCGCTTCAACACAACTGCCTGATGTGGAAAACGGGCAAGAGAGCTTTCTCTTAAAGGGTTTGTTCACCCAAAAATGAAAATTCTGTCATTAATTACTCTCCCTCATGTCGTTCCACACCCGTAAGACCTTTGTTCATCTTCGGAACACAAATGAAGATATTTTAGATGAAATCTGAGAGCTTTCTGTCCCTCAATTGACAGCTACGCAACTGACACTTTGGCACTTAAAAAGTTCATAAAGAGATCATAAAACTAACACATATGAATTGAGCGATTTAGTCCACATTTTCTGAAGAGATACGATCGCTTTATATGATGAACAGTTTCTCATGGTGAGTAATTAATCATAGAATTTTCATTTGTGGGGGAACTAACCCTTTAAAAAAGCCTATTCCTATTCCTAACCCATTTCCCACACACACACAAAAATTGTGCTTTTGTAAATGAAGTCAAAACTATGATAAAAAGTCGAAATGATGACATACTAAAACCAAATTATGACTTAAAAAGTCAAAATTATGTTAGCTTGAAATTTTGAATTAAAGTCAATTATACGAAATTGACAAGTACTGTACATAATTATGGCACAAATTCAAAATTTCGACTTTTGTCATAATTTCGACTTTTAAATCTCACAATTATGACACAATTTTGATTTATCTCATAGTTATGACTTAGTATGTCATAATTGTGATTTTTATATCATAATTATTACTTTGTATGCCAATAATTATGACCTTTTATTCCATAATTTTTGTCAGTTGACATAAAAAACTAAAAGTCAAAATTATGAGATAACTCAGAATTCTGAATTAAAATCAATACTGTCGAAATTGACAAGTAGGAAATTATGACTGTCATAATTTCGATTTTTGTCTCATAATTTTGACTTTTAAATCTCATAATTATGACAATTTTGATTGATCTCAAGGTTATGACTTAGTAGTATGTTATAATTGTGACTTTTATATCATAATTATTACATTGTATGCCATAATCATAACCTTTTATGCCATAATTTTGTTTGTCAATTGACAATAAAAAAAAGTCAAAATTATGAGATTACTCAAAATTCTGAATTAAAGTCAATTATATTGGCAAGTACTGTATGAAATTATTACTTTCTGTCATAACTATGGCATAGAAGGTCATAATTTCGACTTTTGTCTCATAATTTCGACTTTTAAATCTCATAATTATGACATCATTTTGATTTATCTCATAGTTATAACTTAGAATGTCAATTGTCATAAAAAGTCAAAATTATGAGATAAGACAAAATTCTGAATTAAAGTCAATTATTTTGATATTTTCGATGAACAATTTCAAGTCATAATTTCGACTTTTAAATATCATAATTATGACTTACCAGCATGTTATAACTTAGTACCTATTTTTTTTTATCTCAGTTTTCTCACATCATTTGATCTCATATGCAGTGAACTCAAGGAGACAGGGATAGCTGCAGGTCTGAAAGATAGGTTCGCGCCAAACCCCTAACCCTAACCACACCCTTACAGGCAGCTTTCCAAACCAATTGTAAAGACCTTTCGGCACACCCATTACTACGAACCTGCAGAGACCTACACCTGAACTTAAGAGAGGAACGTGAGACAAAAGCAAGTCACATGAGTGCCTCCTTTGTGTTGTGATGGTTGATTATCCTTTCAATGTGATAAAAACCTGCTTCTTATGTTTGCAAATGGCCAAACTGAACTAATAATTATGGAGTAATCAGCTTTAGGTCATGTTTGAATCTAAATAAACTCAAATGATGATTTGTGAGTGAGCAGATTTTATCGTCTTCTCAGTTAAAATAGTCTATCAACTGCGTTGTTTACTGAGGATTTGTTGATTTAGGGTCTGAAAAGATTGTGGATAAACACTTTGGAATGTCTTCGTAATGTTGAACTGAAAGCCTGTGAATGAACACCAGTTTATCTGATTATATTATCTAAAGGTTTGTAAATTTAACTTATTACACAGTCCATATATAGAATCTCGAATTGAACGCTCTTAAAAATTAAGGTTCTTTATGGTTCCAAGAAGTCTTCTATGGCATCACTGTAAAAAAAAAAAACTTTAGGAACCTATGTTTTTTAAGAGTGAAGACATGGAAGTTTTGTGTGAGGAACATTTGTCATTTTTCACTGAATTTGTCTAGTTACCAGCTTGGGTGTTTAACCATTTGGCCACATCATCCTTAAAAACCACCAAAGAAATAAAAGTCTTAGTTTGATAGAGATCAGAACCAGTTGTTTCAGTAAAAGACTTTAGAGACTAGTAATTTTACTGTTAAGTTGTTCTTCTAAACACATCCATCTCACAGCAGAAATCTGTACAGTAAGTCAGGCCAGAGAGATTCTTGCCAAAGACTGGCAGCAACATGCCAGGAAAAATCATGGCTGGTTAATATTTGGTCGTTTTGAAAGCCAGGTGATGACACAGCACTGTTTCACATTAAATTGTTTTAGTTCGATTTCAGTGCTGTGTATTTGAGAGGAAGTTTGTTTACTGTGGTCACGTGACAAATCGCGTGTGTTCTCGTTTCACTCGAGTCAGTAAGGCGTGGTCAAAGCCAGCTTTAGTATATAAACCGTTGTTATTTAGCATTCATTAGAGAGAATCATTCNGGTGATGACACAGCACTGTTTCACATTAAAAACCAATTGCATGCTGTTCAACCAAGAATTAACAAGATCCAGCCACGATTATTAATCTGGTTTCAGCTCCTTTAGCTTGTGAGATCATCAGATCTAAAGCACATTAAACCAGAAGCTTCAGTTTCACACTGGTCAGCAGATCTTCCCTTCAGGACTGGAATATGAACAACAAATTCATAATCATTCATTCAAAAAAAAAAAAAAAAAAAAAANTTTGTTTGAGATAGCAGCCTAACAAAGAAGGCATTCAGTTTTAGTCCTGGCATGTTTGTTTCCATCGTACATATCAATAAACACATCGACTGCTATGCAAAACACAAACTTGTCTACAAAGCAGGAGTTTGTTCCATCTAAATTTGATCAGCTCTTTAAACAGGGTGTTGTTAGAAAGAATATCACGATGAGACCCTCTTACAGGAGGTTTTACTGGCTGTGGTTGAAGATGAACTTATTGAATAGTTGTTTACAAGTTAAAACCTCTGTGGTTATTATCAAAAACAACCAAACATTTAATACTAGGGGTGTATAAAATGTTGACAGACCACTAATGAATATCTGTTAGCAGATTCCTCCCTCACTGTCTGTTGTGGTTATGGGCCTGGTTTATGCTACCATTTTTGTCTATATATACTGTATGCGAGACCGAAAATGTTTGCTAGCTAGATGAATAAATAAAGTATTTATTTAAGTCTTTAGTGAAAGATATAATACAATATATTGTATTATGTAAGGGATAATCTACGGCTAGCTGTGCATTAATCAATTTTAATGCACAATGTGGAGGCAAAGAACCACCTGACACGAAGCGGAGTTCATTCAAATCGTTTGATGCACAGCTAGCCATGGATTATCCTGCTTATACTATGGTCATTTGTCAGCATTGACAAGTTAAAGCTCTTATTATTATTTGCAGCGAGTATTTGACTGGAATGGTATAAATGCAAATTCAGAGATGCTCTTCTGCAGACCTCGGCTGTAACGAGTGCTTATTTGAGTTACTGTTGCCTTTCTATCAGCTGAACCAGTCTGGCCATTCTCCTCATTTTTGCTCACAGAACTGCCATTCACTGGATATTGTTTCCGGGTTTCTCTGTAAACCCAAGAGATGGTTGTGCGTGAAAATCCCAGCAGATCAGTAGTTTCTGAAATACTCAGACCAGCCCATATCGCACCATCAACCATGCCACGTTCAAAGTCACTTAAATCACCTTTCTTCCCCGTTCTGATGCTCAGTTTGAACTTCGGAAGATCGTCTTGACCAAGTCTATATGCGTTGAGTTGCTGCCATGTGATTGGCTGATTAGATATTTGCGTAAACGAGCAGTTGAACAGGTGTAAAAAAGTGGCCGTTGAGTGTATATATATACACTATAAATAAAACATAAATAAAATAAAAAATATGGAGCTCAATTTTGGTATAATATTTCTTTATTAAAACAAAAGTCTTACAATAAATAATAACAAAACTGATTTTTAATATCAGTAATCAGCACTTTATTAACCTAATAAATGAAAAAAAAAGACACTTTATCCTCAGTATGGTATTACTGTTAGCTTTAGCCAAATGTTGAGAAAGAAAATAGATGTATTTAAATGAGCACGATTTACTTGGTTTAAAAACCACAGATATTCAAGTACAGACAAGAACTCCTCTCAGTTTCTCAAGCAAAACCACTAAACCTGCTCATTCCACACACACACCTTTAAAATAACATTCCTCGTGTGTGAAACGGGCCACTGGAGAAGGAACTTCAAGAGCAGTGGGTCAAATGAAACAGGCCGCTCATTGGAATATCTGCTGAATCATAGTCGACTATAATTGCGCAATTGCACAGGACTGTTGTGAAAAGGTGCTGTGATTCAAACTTCATAAAAAAAAAAAAAAAGAAAACCACAAAGTAGATTAGAATCCACTCTCAGAAATGGGCTCTGTTCCAAGGCCTGGTGAGCTTCTTGCTGCCTACTGAGGCTCCATAACCCTGAACTGAAAATGACATTTTAGTCCTCAAACTAAAGACCAAACAGTTCCAACAGAGTTCAAGTTAGCATGTCACGAACTTACCAATGAGAGATATATGAAGAGTATCAACCATTAAAAGCATTAAAATATATTTATCATATTCATAATCAACATTTCTCTCGGTTCATCTGCCATCTTGCACTGATTTTTTCCATTAACCTTTTTGTGAAGGGAAAATGTTCTCTGTTAAAGGATTAGTCCACTTTCAAATAAAATTTACTGATAATTTACTCACCCCCATGTCATCCAAGATGTTCATGTCTGTCTTTCTTCAGGCGAAAAGAAATTAAGGTTTTTGATGAAAACATTCCAGGATTATTCTCCTTATAGTGGACTTCAATGGCCTTCCCTATTCAACTTACGGGAAAAATGGAACTGGCACTGCGTTCGTTACGTAAGTAGAACAGGGAAGGTGTAGGACATACAGCGTAAGCTTTTTGAAGAATACAAAAGTGCGGTTTTGGCGGAAGCACTTGGAAGGCGATCATTTGTTTATATAAAGCACATACATTTAAAAAAATTTTCGAAAATGACCGATCGTTTCACTAGATAAGACCCTTATTCCTCGTCTGGTATCGTTTAAAGCCCTTTGAAGCTGCACTGAAACTGTAATTTTGACCTTCAACCGTTTGAACCCCATTGAAGTCCACTATAAGGAGAATAATCCTGGAATGTTTTCATCAAAAACCTTCATTTCTTTTCGACTGAAGAAAGAAAGACATGAACATCTTGGATGACATGGGGATGAGTAAATTATCAGGAAAATTTTATTTGAAAGTGAACTAATCCTTTAAGGATAAATTTTGACTAGAAGAAGTGATCTTATAATACAGCCGTTGTTTTGGAACAGGTTTGGAACAAGTCAGAGCAACCATGATGCATTAAAATGCAGTCTACATAGGCAGCGCTCAAGGTTTTGAAACAGAACCCATACAGAACAGAATGAGATCTCTTGATAGCATTGATTTTGTGGTGCGGAGAAAAAGAAGGAATAGCTTATTTGTTTTAAATTGAGTAACGGTCAACAGCAGAAAAGGTAAATCGATCCAGGAGTTTCATGAAGGTGATGCTTGTTGCCCACTGCAGTTTTGGGGCCTCATTTAATTACCTGGAATGTTTGCCGGCCACCATCCATTCCTCTTTTCTGAACTCTACTACCTGGTCACAACTTGGCAAGTTCATTTAACCATGAGATTAATATATATTTTTAATTTATGTAATTTCACTTTGGTTAATTATAAAATACTGTAGTCATTTTCTTGTAGTTGTTGCTGTTTGAGCATGAAAAAGGTCTGCAATGTTACAAAGCACAAAGTCCCTTCAGTGGGAGTTATTCTCTATATCAGTGTCACTGTTTCTGAACTCCCTGAAGCGCGTCCATTGTAGTCTTGAGTTTTCTTCCGGGAACGAACACGTCACAATATCCCTCATTTAAATAATTCCCACCCATGGCATGTGTTAGTATTGTGTTGAATCTCGTGGTAACCCCTTATTTACACTGCACAGGTCTGTGGCATGTTACGGCTCCAACACGGCCACCGGAATCGATCGTGGCCACTCTAGTCAATGCTTGTGTTTAAACCAGCCGTGCCACGGCACATTTCAGAAGCGTCCCAGAAGCGGCTCGCCACGTCGCTTCACTAAAGATAGGCGCTAAGTCTATTTTTGACGGATGCCACGTCCAAGCTGAGCAGTTCAAATACAAAATAAAGTCAAAATAATCACCCTGTGAAAGCTCCTGCTCATATTTCACATCACTAGGAAGCCAGAAATTGACAAGAGATGTGAAGTTGAAAAACTTGAAAATCTTTTATCCTTGTCGTCCATAACTGGACTTTTAAGTGTATTAACTTTGCCTGTAGACTACAGCAAAATATAACCATTTAGCCATTAAAAACACGAAAAATCATGAAAAAAAAAAAAAAAAGATCAGACAGGCAAATCTCGTGGTCCCATGAATCCAGCCGCTTCGCTTCTGAAATGCTTCTGGTGTGAGTGGACACCACATCGAGGACGGAACAAAATCTAGCCGGAGCCGTAATGCGCCGCAGACGTGTGCAATGTAAATAAGGGGCAAGGGGCTTGACATTTCTGAAACATGATCGAAGCGGTTGACCAATCACAACACACGGTTTCGGCCGACCAATCAGAGCACATTGCGCTTTTCGGAAGAAGGGGCTTTATAGAGACCAGAACTAAAGAGTTACTGACAGACTGGGAAAATGTAAAATATGTGAAAAATAATGTGTTTTTTGAACATTCAAGCAAGAAAACCTATTCTAGTAGACCCCAAAAACAAAATCAAAACTTTGTAAAAGAGCTTAATATGGCCACTTTAAGCTATTGAAAACATTGTTTCATTAACAATCTTAGGTAGTGTGAGTCTGTTTACTAACCTTCTCTGTGCAAAGTTAAATTCAGTCATTCTTTCCTGTCATGACAATGTAAAACCAGTAAACCTGGTAAGTTTTGCAAGATATTGGCAATGATACCATTAAATGACTGTTTATATGGGGAAAAATAAACAGGAATTACACAACTTTGCTCAACTGAGGTCAGAAGTTTGATTCTCAGTGAAAATGCATACTGATAAAATTTTTGTCCTTGTCGCTTCGGTTAAAAGCATCTGCTAAATGCATAAAATGTTCATACTCCTTGAAGAGTCATTTCACTGCTAAAAGGATGATTTAGATAACTTTTCATATGAAATAACACATTTCTGTATGGAATAATTCATGTGAGCAGTTTACATAAAATAGAAAAACACAAGCACTTCGAAACCTTCCTGATTATCTTGCCACATAAATCCATAGGGCATCAGTTTGTTTTCGAGTTATTGACAGCACATCACAGATGCTTGATCTCAACTTGTTTTGAATCTGGAACATGCCTTTAAAAGTTGTGTATCACTGCATTTGGATGCTGTAATAAGCAGCTAAAAGGCAAACAAACTGGGATAAAACCTAAAAGGCATGGTTCATTTTGGATGTAGAAATCAAAACATAATGCAACACTTTTGATAAACATTTTCCATTTTATTAAATATAAAACATTTGTCCCAGTTGTATGGGGGCTAACAGAGAACTGAAGTATGAAAACTCCCCAAAGAAGAAGAAGAAAAAAATAGAAACAGACTACTGTGGGAGATTGGTCCTCACATCAGAAGGCGAGGCGGCGGTTTAGGCCAATTTCCCCATGGAGTGCATGGCTCGATCACAGGAGAAAGGCCTGTACGCAACCGTATAAAAAAAATTAAATAACGAACAGGAGCAAACAAACTCTGATCAAACAAAATGAGAAAATAGTTTTCATCATTTTTGTTAAGTGGCTTGTTGTTGACATACTTTCATAGAGCTGTGTAGAATAGAAATCTGGTCATTGGTACCTCTATCCTACAGTACAATTCATGTGTTTTTCCTGCTCCACCGCCTTGTGTTCAGACAGACACATACACGCACACATACATACACAAGCACGCTCAAAACAATTATCACCTACAGCAACTGTGCAAAAAAGTCTTTGGTAATCAAAGTAATTCGAGATGGAGAGAGGAAAACGTACAGGAACGAAAACACTATCCATGACTGAGACGGTTACACAATCTCTAACATACACAACCTCAGTCCGATATCATACGAGACTGAACGTTCAATAAATTAGACAGTGGGAATGAGATGGAAAGATCTACATCCAGCAGTTTCATTCACAGAAGTCAATAACAAATAAATCAAAATCAATGGAAACAAAACAGTGTTATTATGGATCCCCCCCAGACAAATAAACTGAAAAAATAAACCAAAAAGAAAAAAAAAAAAGAAACTTTTGATCAATGGCCCTTAATTGTCACAATTAAGATTGTTATTTTATAAATCCCCATTCCCAAGTATCAATCACTTGTTCAAAGCTCTCTGTAAACATTCACAAATAAACATTTACTATTTGCCAGACACCACATGTCCGTGTCCAAACTCCTTCTTCAACTCTATTGTGACATTTTCCGGTGAGGTACACAGCAAGTCTGTGCGTGAGGTGCCATAAATATAATGCTCAGTATTAAATTCGTAAAATAGATCTCTCGTTGTTGCTCCTCTTACGTCAATGTTCCTTATTTTAACAATCGGTAACGCTGCAAAAAAAAAAAAGACAGAGTCTGAAGGTGTCGTGCTGCTCCTTTACAGTTTACAAAACAAGTTATTTCAAAATATATCCACAGAAGTCTTTTTTGTAAAAAATAAATAAGGTAGTTAAAAAACACCATAAAGAGGAAGACAGATGGCTGTGCGCTTGTGGGGTCTATTCTGTCCTCATTGATTCGTTATTAGAGTTCGAGATCTTTTGGAAGCCATGGTTGTTCTTCTCCAACCACAGCTCGGCAAGTTGCTGCGTGGAGCCGTGCGAGGATGCTTTGGAACCCAGGCACATTTTGTACTGCTTGGGATCTAGGTTGGGGTCGCAAACCACGGGGTGGTGGACGTGCACGATGCCAGTGTCCGTGCTGCGGAACAGCTTGATCCCGGACTGGACGAATTTGTTAAAGAGGTCCACGTCCTCCAGTCCCCAACCTTGGATTGAGACGTCAAAGCCACCCGCTTTGACCAAGTCTCCTTTGTAGACACAGACAATCCCGAAACCGTAGTGTCTCCACAAGCCCGTTTTGGATGTGAACACATAGTGGTTGTCGCTGGGCACCTTGCCCGCGTAGACAACCTTTGGGTCGTACTGGCTAAAGATGATGGGAAAGTACGTCTGTTCCCCAAGTATAGTGTTCCCGCGACATCTGGTCAAGAAGTCGGGAGTAAACAGTAAGTCCACGTCACAGTAGAAGAGTAAGGAATCATTGGTAAAGTGGGCCGAGCCGACCTCCAGGGCCAGAGCACGGGAGAAAGGGCCAGAAACCGGCTTGATCTCTATATCGGCTTTTGGATACTTCATGTGATACTCCCTCATGAGCTCGATCTGCTTAATGCGCTCCGTGTTGTTGTCCGTGCTGAAAAGCAGAATCAGCAACTTGACGTTCTGGTTAGGAATGAGGCAGATCTTCTCGAAGTTGGCCATGAAGCGCACAAAGATTTCGTAGCGTCCCGCCAGCGGCACAAGGATGTTGATCTTCTTCTCTTTGGGTTCGTGCTGTTCGACGCCTGGGCCGCTCAGCTTGAATGGGACAAGCATCTTGAGAGAGTTGGACAAGAAGGACAGCGAGTCTGAGTCCTGGTTGATCCTGGCAGCCAGCACTCGGGCGTCCATTTCCTCATCTTCCAGGAATTGGATCTTGCTGAATGTCTGCTGAAGATAAGCGTGCCTCCTCACGGGTACCGTCATAGTCTTCCCCTTGTGTTTCTTGTAGAGCAGCAGCAAATCCAGTACGTACTCCGCCCCGTACATGGGGTTGACCCTTCGGTATCCGTACTGGATCTCTTTGAAGTCGATGACTCTACCTCGTGTCTTGGCATTGGCGTTAATCATCTCCATTACCTGCATGATGATGTCGTCCAGCGCCATCTTCTGTGAGGAGTCAATGCCTCGACGTGGAGGCTGACCGTCCGAGGACGAGAAAATGTACTTGCCCGTGAGGAACTCCCATTCTAGCACCTCCTCACGTAGGTGGGGATGAAAGCGCATGAACGAAGGAGGCATGCCCAGTTGGAGGTCTTCCTTGTGCACCTCAGTGTTGCTGTAGCGGCTCATCTGCACAATCTCGCGGTGAAGCTGGATGGTGCGGTGGCGCAGCTCAGCGATCTTTCGGCTCAACATGTAGCTGTGCAGGCGATACTGGTACGGAGGGTTCTTGTTGGGGTGAAGGGTTATGGCCCGGTGGATCTTGCTGTTGTGGAGATCACGGATGTAGCCCTTCTTGTTTGGCTCGTAGTTCTCATAGAACAGCTGCTGCATCTAAAAAAGAGAAAATGGGTATTAGTCATTGGTTTAGAGATGTCTCAGTGTCATTATAGCTCAACTAAGAAGCTATGCAAAAGATATATTATTAAAAACTTGAACAAATAAAAACAAGAAAGGGCACAATGTGTCTTTAGTAAGGCACCTTATACCTTATTTTCCAATTAAAGGGCCAAAGTGAAATGCAAACAAGCAAGTTCACCTTGAGACACAGGAGAAAGATGGAAAGTGGCCACCAGACCAATAATGGCATCAAAAGCGATACGGTGACATGGGTAAGATTACAGATCAAGGCTTGTCTGAGGATTGTGGAAGGTGATACCATCACTAGCACAGAGTCACAAGACCCAACTAAACCATTTCTATGCCAGTCCTGTAAAGTGGTTCGTACACATACAAGGGTAAAAGTGTTGACATTGTGAAATTGCATGATTTGTAAATTATGTGTGGTGGGCTACATATAATATATTTTAATAGATAAGCTGGGGCCCTTTTGAAATTCATCCCTGAGCCGTAATTGGCCTGCAGGCTGGATTTTGGACACCACATCCATTACTGATAGAGTACTGGGTGGCCAATGTCCGATATGTTATGACTTGATGTCTAAAATTATTGCACTAGTCATGTCAAGTCATACTGTAAGTATTGATAGAGCAGTTGATAATTGTCCGTTTTGAGATAAATAACAATTTTGTAAGTGCTACTTTCATTTCATCAAATGCTGCCATTATATTGCATGTATTTTGTCATAAAGCTGAAACGACAAAGACAACAACAACTCAAAACCAGTTACGTTATCCTCTACAATATCCTACAAGTCTGTCTAATCAGTTGTAGACCAAGTAATAACCTTTAATCATTGAAGGCAAAACCAGGTGCTCCTAACGCCTGCTCTGCTGGCTCTGGTTGAAAGGGTAATAAGGGTGTGAGAGGAACACGATGCCAATAAGCAGGTTAGATTGACCTGAGAAAGCTTTGCTCCATCTGAGAGCCTGAGGACGGTACTCAGCTGTATTCAGAATTGTTGGAACACTTCATCATTAGCCACCCCATAATTATCCCAACTTTGGGTCACATTTATTCTTAAAGCACTTTATGACTCATTATAAAAATTCCATGACGGCCATTGATGTGATGAGGCCATTCATCATCGTTTGGAGTTAAATAACATTGTGTGGCATTTAGGAATAGAAGCAGAATTAAAAGGTGCATTAAAGTAGAACTTGAAGAGGAACTAAAGGTCAGTTAAAACTCAAAATTAGACCTCACATGCCAAGACAAGGCAAATCAGTGTTATTAACAAAATTACAAGAGCATCTCTTTGCCCCAAAGCAACCACTTTCTTACATTTAGTCTTTTAGCAGATGCTCTCATCCAAAACCACTCACAGTGCATCTTTATTATAGAGGCTTCACAAACGTTTTGACCAACGAATTTCCATAAATCTTCCACATGGATTACTGGATAAGATTTCACTCACAAAGAGCAATTTATAGCCAAGAAGTATGTATATTCACTACAGAAATTTCCATGACTTAAAAATTTCACTCATGGAAATGACTTTTCCAGACTTAGAAAAAACACAAACGTAAAACTCTCTTTACACATTCCAGGTTTTTCATAACTGTGGGTTACACACACACACACACACACACGTGTGTGGTTGCTAGGGTGTTCTGAATTGTTGCTAGGTAGCGCAATACTTTTTAACTACTAAAAGCACACCACCAATTAGGTCATGAGATGGATTTACTTTTCCCCCCCACAATACTCCAGAAAGTTTTTCCCATCTGCAGCTCAACGAATGGCAGTTGACACAAATGAAAACATTTAGACTGCGCTGACATTCAGATAGCAGACATGTCCCTGCGATTGAGGATGCCAGAGAAATGAACTCAAGCTGCAATCGCAGCGTGCCACAGAGCAAATGTGCTATTGCAGTGATAGGACGGTCATACGGCGTCCTCGAGCCTAAACAAATACATTACAACAAGACACAATCACTTCATTCCCACAGATAAATCCACACAGGCATATGACAGCATCAGTCTGTTTTTTGTCAGAGCACGAAGGGTTTCCATTACTGCCTTAACAGGGAGCTAAAGCGAGAAAGTTTGTATGAAAAAAAAAAAAAAAAAACCTTAACAACTGAAATTCTGTCATCATTTACTTGCTCTCATGTGAATTATTCCCTTAAACCAAGGGAAATACTTTGCATATGACAACAATAATAATCATTTGAGGAATACAAAAGAGCCAATAAATAAATAAAAACAGTAAATAAATTAATAATCAAACAATTTCTGTGTCTGTCTGTCTGTCTGCTGATGGCAATAATATCACAAGGGCCAAATAATATCCTATATATTGGGCTATCATGACCCAAATTACTGAATTGCATCAAAGTCCCTATCAGACGAGCCATTTCACTTGGTGGCCATCTTTGAAACGCCTCTCAGGCAGCTACTTCAGTCATTTAAGTACGGCTCCTATCTCTTTGAATGGGGAAACATCAAATTCTCCAAAAGGTGTTCACCAAGCTTACGATTAAATTTCATATTTGAAATCACCAATGAAATCTGTCTCATAAATTTTGTTTCTAAATGCTCAAATCACTGCAACTGGAGCTTCTAACGGCAGCTGACTTTACCAATTGGCGACTGGCTTTTTTATTAAGAAGGTGGGACTTATTCCGCCACATTGAGTGTTGCACTTTCTCCCATTGTGAGTGCGTTTGTATATATCGAAAGTCATTGGTTACATTTACCAAACAGAGTCTTTGTCAAGGGATAGTTCACCCAAAAGTTAAAATTTTGCCATTATTTACTCACCCTCAAGTAGTTTCAAACCTGTGTGAATTTCTTTGTTCTGCTGAACACAAAGGAAGATATTTGGAAGAATGTCAGTAACCAAGCAGATCAGAGTGGATATATATCAAAATGCTCCTCTCTAAGTTTTTGTAGCTGACTAACAAGGTTTTTGATATTGAACGGCTTTTCTGAGTTAAATGTGACATTTTTACAAGCTATTTTATTTGCGCTTTTCCGCGGTTGAAACAATGACTGATCGATTAACGTTACATATGACATGATACGGATTTCAGTAAGTTGTACTGGATCTTTCAACATACCTTTGGTATTCATTCATCATCCTACATCCATTCATGTTTATTTCATGTTGTCAAGAGGAAGAGATAATCTATTAAAAAGACTAAAATTTATATATTATTTATGTAGAATTTTCTCACTTGATTTGTTCTTGCATTCCATGTAAAAAAGTCTGGCGAGTAAAACAAAAAAATTGACAAGCCAATGGCGACTCGAGCGTCAGCGTGTCTGTAGAGGGTTGGGGAGATTTGTTTGGCATGGGAGCCAATGTTAAAGTCAACATGAAGTCAAAATTGACCCTATTTACATTCTTAATAAATCATTTAGTTGAATATCCTGTTTGAAATACATCAGGTTATGGAAGTAAAATGTTGTGAAAGGATTTTCATGCATTATCCATTTTGTATTCTTTCAAAACATTGATTGATTTTGATGTACAGCTAATTCCCATGACTTCGCCTCAGCATGGTACTGTTTTCTCCACAGGCTCCATGGCAGATCTGTTATGACAGACCACCGCTCCCGAGTGCTGGGTGACTCAAGGATTTGTTCCGGAATGGTAATTAGTGTGGGAATGTACGGCGAGTGAAATCTGACATGGAGAAGCACATCCTGCCAGTGGAGCATGTGATGCAAGATTACAGCTCAGATTCAGTACGTCTGAACTGACTACAGCTCCGATAACAGAGTAATATAATACGCTATGCTCGCTGGTTTTAAATTGCAGCTGTAAAGATAATGCGACTTGTTTCTCCGCTTTTGCAAAGGCTGATTTCATCATTTAAAATCATGTAAAAGGCCTAATTCATGCACAATTACGGTTTTTCATTTTGACATTCAAGAATGTGCAGTGTATTACAATTAAATTACAGTGTATTACAACACTGTATTTTTTAGCTTGTTTACCAGTAACAGGGTTATTATAGTTAACTAAAACTATATAAAAAAACAAAAACATTTGTGTTACTTGAAATAAAATAAACGTTATAAAATAAACATTTTATTTTAGCTAGTTGCAAACTGCGCCATTGTGCAATGTGACTTATTTTTCTTCTTTAAGGCCCTCAGGAATCTCTACTTTTTTATCTCTGTATTTCTCTTTTTTTTTGCATGTTAATATCATTTAAGTAAAGTAAAGTAACAGGCCATGGCAATGTTGGTCCTGTGATGCAATTTATCAGCCTATGAGCGCGTCTGACCGGAGAGGGTCTTAAACATGCCAGAGCAAGTTGGACTACACTAGGATTTATCTGCTGATGAATAAGCAACATCACAGCTCAGCAGAATCAAAGTCATGTATGTGTGTGATGCAAAAACGAAGAGCTCGTCCCCTATACAGATCCCAGACAAAGAATTAAAAACATCCAATTGAGCTGGAACATTTGCCAGAGTTGTTAACTCAAAGCACTGTGAAGTAAAACAACGGTAATTCTTTCCACTATTTAATGGGAAGCCATTACTCCTGATGTTAAACACGTGTCAAGGCTGATTTGATGGCCGAGAACTTTACACTGCTGGTGAGCATCAAAAACAGATGGATTGTTTCTCCGAAATATCTGATGCATGATGGCGCAGCACTGGATGGAAAAACTATTTGTTTACAAATGTATTACATTAAATACAAGGACAAACAAAACAGCACATGTCAGGGAAGATACTGCAGATACAAAGTATTTCAGGTTTGAAAAATTAATAAAATCTGTATAATGTTCAGATATGAGCAAGACTGTGGATGAACGCAAGGTCTTTAATGGGAGGGTAATACTAAGTAGGACTGTTTTCCCAATGCCACCCAATTATAAAAACAAAATTATGTAGTTAGCTATTAAATAATTAAATGTCTTTTTCCATTAGCTTTGAACAGAATACATTTTTGCATTATGTAAACATATCTAAATAGACAGTCTCTTTCTGTCATTTAAAAAAAGCATGTTGTAAGAAATTTAGGGCGAACAATACAAACTTGTAGTGCAACTCTCCATTTACTGAAAAGTACAAAATAAAAAAAGGTTAAAAATGATAAATGTTAGTCAAAAGACATTTTTATTATGCAAAATAAAATTAATAAAATGTTATCATGCATATGAAATAACACTTCTATTAAAATAAAAAAAAAAATGTAATCATAAAATACTAACTGACATTCTATTTATTTATATTATCAAAATAATAATACATTTAAAATACATTAAATAAAATAAAATACTAAATAGCATAATACATTTCTATTCAAAATCCTCAATTTTAAAATTAGAAAAATATTATTCCTCAAGAACACGGAAATTCTTCTCAAAAAATGTTTGCCATTTCTTCACTACACAAACAATAAAAACAAAATGTAATCGTACACACAAAATACTATCATGTAAACCTACATGAAGGGGGAAGATGTAATTGAAGTTAAATGTCTCAAATAAAAAATGAATCTAACAATATTAACTCTTAAGTAGCTCAATTGTTCACTCCTTCTTCCAGCACTTTTCTCTTGACATTCTCATCTCAATTCTGCAGGTCGGGTTGCAGGCTGCTTGCGAGAGGACGTGAATAATGGAGATTTCACCACTCCTGTCACTCTATGATCAACGTCTTTGGTCTGGGCCTGAACTGGCACGCTTTCTCTTGCGTTCTGGAACGCTGCATGAAAACACTTCAGCATGCCACATTCAAAATCATCATTATGCAACACTCACAATGACGCAGATGAAGCAGCTTCCTCTGCATCACTGTGAAAAAGGCTTGTTGACTGAGAACAAGAAAGAGAGAGGGAGTGTGGAATGAAACCCAGCCAAAGGACATGCCAAAGTATCGCCCGTCTGGTTTTGGAGGTCATCGGGTCTCATCAGCAGAAAAGACGCCATGCATTTGGCAAGAAAGTGAAGTGGTCACAGAAAATAATTATGCAAATTGGTTAACGGTACAAACACACCCACAAAATTAGTGCTGTACACAATTTGCATGATGCAAAACCTTTAAAAAATTGACTTATTGCTGCTGTGATTAATAGAAAACATATAAAAACATTTCTTTTAAACAAAATTCTGTTTACGAAATGTTTCCTGCAGGAAAACACCAATTTCACCAAGTAAATAGCGCTGCCTTTCATAAATAAGTCCCAATCTGTCCAGTGTTTACACAGAAAATAATGTCAAGTTAAATCTAATAAATGACTATATACTTAAATTTAATAAGTATATTTAACTAAATGAAAAAATAAAATATACTTTTACCATGCAAAAAACAAACAAATATTATCGTACTTCTGAAATACAAAATAAGATACTACATTTCTATTATTAAAACAATAAATAATAAAATAAATAAAAATAATAAATAGTACTTTTCTATTGAAATAATAAATAAAATAAATAAAATGTAATCATACCTATGAAACACTAAACATACTAAATTAATATTATTAAAATAATAAATAGAAAAATAAATAAATTGTAACATGTTAAAACTCTTAAAATAATTAATAAAAAAAAAAACAATCGTACCTATGAAATAACAATAACAAACTAAATGTATATTATTAAAAAAAATCTTAAATGATCAGTTGACTTAACTTAAAAGTGAGGAAACCAGTTGCCTTAAAATTATTAAGTAAATAAACTTCATAATTTAAAAAAATAATTTGGGTTAATTTGGAATTGTTAAGGTCACATAAATGAATTTTTTCAATTACGCATTACGTTTATTACTTAATTTTAAAAGGCAACGGGTTTCCTCACTTTTTTTTTTTTTTTTTTTTTTTTTTAAGTTAAATCAACTGATACTTTTTACATTGTAACATCAAAGTCAGCCATAAAGGACCTACAGGAGAAACCGTACGAAATTTGTTCACCTCAAAACTCCCTCAGTAACCAAACCTTTGAGTTCTAATAAAAAGCCAACGATTTGTCCATCAATGCCTGCGGATTTGATCATTACGGCCAATAATCGGCCCCATTGACGGGCTGCAGGAGTCCGTCACAAAGGACGGTCTCAGAAGATAATGAAGGGTGAGCAGAGGTGGACGCTTCTGTCACTGCCCTCTTTATTGGATCGATTCATGGAGCTTGACACAGATATTCAGCTCTGATAATTGATGGCCTCATCCAACACCTGTCAGCTGAACGGCTCCACGCGGAAAGGAAAAGAGCAGCAGAGTGGGACGTTAATAGGTATGGATTCTGCGAGCACAGGAACCCTGTCAAGGTCTTCTCATTAACATCTGCTGAGCTACTCTGAGACTAATCAAATCCGGCTATCACTGAGACTTCAGCGATGTCAGGTGACCGTACTGGTGCGCTCTTTGACCTCCCTTGACTGCTGTGGTTAAGCGGGGGAAACCGGCCTTAAACTCAAGACAAACATGGATGCTGGAGCTAAACTCTGGAAAGCATCATGGGATGTTATTCAGAAATATATTTTTTAGAAAGACTGTATGGTGTGGTTGACACTCAGTGGTGAAGATATAAGACTTGAATGCAACTACCTGCATCCAAACGTCTTTCATCAGAATCGTATTTCTTTAATACGGATTTATTCTACTGTAACAAACAGACCATCTAGATGCAAAAGCGCATGTGAGGAATGGATAAAGATCGAGTCAGTCATCACTAGTCATATGAAATCTGCTCCTGTTACAGTCATAAGTGTTGTGATGACAGGAATGGGTGGTTTTTCCCCTCTGATTTCTACTGAAAAGCTACAATGAAAGGCCCTTCTCTTCCCAGAACTATGCATGACTTATTAATGATCATAAGGAACCAGACATTTACTGTAGGTCAGCGTATGGATGACAGACACATACAACACACAATAGCTCAGTAAAAGTAATTGCAGTTGCATTTTATAGCATACAACATTGTATGTTGATCAAAGAAGTTCAAGGACAGTAATTTCTTTCCATTTAAACCAACAAATCGCGAAGATACGATTGCTATTTTTAGTGTTTTATTCTATATTGGCTATTTTACAAAATCTCATCCAATCAGAATTTGGATGCAGAAATATTATAAAATGGTTTTACTGTTTGAAGGATCAAGAATGACATAACTAGAAGCTATTTTTGCACTGATGCCAAATTTACCATTCATTATGAATAATCATTTGGTTTGCATATCCAATTACAAAAAAATAAGAAAAATAAGATGAAGCATCTTTAATTTCTATTTTAATTCACTGGATTATCCAAATATAAGCATTGCAACATGATTACTTAATATATACCCCCCTAAACTACTCACACTGTGATGGAAGATTGCATTCATACTGCCTACATCGATTGTATTCAGTATTTCTTGCCACTATTTAATCACAAACAAGTTTTAATGTTTAAATCTAGATTTGAAGATGCTAGAGACCCGACAAAAAGGCAATGGCTTTGTGAAACAGTTCTGACAATAAAACCAGCCAGATTGGTGTTTGACGGCTAGGAAAACAAATCAATCAAGCCCTTATCTTGTTCCATGGGGCTTATCAAGAGTATACAGTAAATAACAATACGGTAGCTATCAGTGGAGATAAAAGCTCTGAGATGAGCCTCCTGAAGAGCTCAGGCAACAGATGCCTTGCTGCAAACTGGCGTCTCAATAGCCATCACACACACACACACACACACACGGAAACTATTAATGCTGCTTGGCCAAAGTGCAGCCCGGGGTGATTCAGACCACTCGGCCTGAGACTTCAGTTAAACGCACTGATAACCATGAGCACGGCATCTAACGCTGTTTTCACACTTGGTTTAATTGCTTTGGTCTAAACTAGAGACCTCATTTTATGAGGCATCATTGTGAGCACCACTGTGAGAATTACGCAGCTGTTTTGTACTGTACATATTGACATATGGAGAGAAATGTCTTTCACAAATGGACTCGAGTGTGAAAACAGCCTAGTACAGCAAGATATTCTTCATTTAAGAAATTAAACCCTTTTTTTAGAACTAATGGAAAACTGATTAAGAGACCTATGGCCAATTTGTAAATTAACGTTGTTTCCCATATAATGCCAATTCCAAAAAGTACTGATCTACTGACAGGTAAAATATGCTAGTAAATAAAAATAAAAATAAAGTATTTTTCTGCTTTCATTTTTTTTTCAGTTAATAGTATTTTTCAACAGTTTAGAGTTGGTAAGATATGTTTTAAAAAGTTTTAAAAGAAGTCTCTTTTGCTCACAAAGGCTCATTTATTTGATCAAAAATGCAGTAAAAAAACATTAATATTTTGAAATATTACAATTTCAAATAACTTTTCTATTTGAATATATTTAAAAAATGTAATTTATTCCTGTGATCAAAGCTTATTTGCTTAGTTTTATATGAATTAAGCACACATTCCTTCATTATCATTACCACAAAAAGTATGAAAAACTGCTTTCATGCCAAATCAAACTCTGACGTCAAACATACTCAGGTCTGCATCCTAAATATTGCCTTATAAAGTGGTGATGTTAAAGCAGCATTATTGGCAAGGGCTGGCCTGACGTCTATTCACATCCGGCCTCTTAAACTCAAGACCGCATCTATTCAATCGCAGACCCATTCGTCTCCTTCTTCAATTTTCCTCTGCATTACTTTATTATGGAAGCTTTTCATTCTGCGCTCAGTGAAATTGTGTCTGCAGCAACTGTACTATTCCAATCCATTTCCAAATGACTATAATACAAAGAAAACTGCCATCTTGTCCGCTGACAGAATGTATATTTAGGCTGGCACTTTTGTCTTTGGGTAATTGAGTTACAAAGCTCTTCAATTTGCAATAACCAGCCCTGTTCCTTGGTGGGATGGTGCAGTAAGCCGTACCCCTACAAGATCAGATTTCCATCCCTGGCAGACGCAGCTGCTGAAGAGGGAACACTAAATCTAATAGACTGCGGGAGTAAAGGGAGATGATATAAAAAAAAAAAATACAAAAAAGCACAACTTTGGAAAGTCTGACTTATGAATAGAAGAAATTCCATATCAACACAAGGCTAGGATTGAACTGCAAAGTAGGACAGGAAGTAGAGGGAGAACAGTATAGCTACCTGCTTTGTGGCGGCCAATACGGTCAAAAAACAGTAATTAGAAAATGAATAAAGAAAATAAACTCGTGCCTGGTGTGGATTTCAAAGCAGCAGCACAGAAACCAGGCCAGATTCAGACCAAAACAAAGAAAAGCAGCAGATTTCAATGGTTTATAATGCCTTCTAAAGGGGAAGTAAAACATTTAAATAATATAAAATGTTAAATACCGTTAAATTTTGCATAAAGAAAATATATATATATATATATGCCACATCATCTCACAGAAGGATGCTCAACTGTCATTATTAAGTAAGTTTGGAGTAAAAACATGTTATTAAATGTTGTCTTTTGTTGGACAAGATGTTAATAAATGCTTCTCATGTCTGGAAAGATGGTTGTTGCTTTTTCAAATGTACATAAGCGATTCAAACTCACAGTGCTTTCAGATAGATTAGCATTTGGAGTCATACTTCATTGACAAGCTGCGCATAAAAAAAAAATTAAAAAAATAATTGCAGCATTAGCGATTTCTAAGAATCGCGTTTAAGTTGAATGTTATTTTTCGTATCGTGCGATAAATCGTGCGACCCTACAAAATACCATATTCCACTAGAAAAAAAAAAAAAAGATTGTATTTTATCTCTTGGGAACTGAATGAACTGTGAAAAGCGGACGTTATATACCAGAAAGGAGGCAGGTGGTTGGTGAAGAGGGAATAAAACTTTAAAACTGAATGCATAAAGAACATGCATAAAGAAAATACAGTATTGCACTTTTTTATTATTATTTATTTCATTTTTATTTTAAATGGGCTATAAAATTTCAGCATGCAAATTTAGGTGCAGACAGGTTGAAGTGCTGAGGAACCTGAAGCCCAAATCTTGAGCGAGGAGCTCTTTGAAAGAACCGGCCAATCTGAAAGCATAAAGCAGCGGCTCTTCAGAAATCACAGCACATCTGAAACCCCAAAGGGCTCAAGAAAAGCGCTCTGGAGACGTGCTGCTGCTGCAAGGCGGACACACATCAGACGGGCTCATCTTTGATATCTCTATTTGAAGTGGCTTCCATTCAAAGCCAATGACGATGTTAAGAAGCACATGCTAGTGACGGCTGTGCAACACAAAGCAACTCAGCCACACTAGCTCAAAAACCAAAGATACCAAATATGCATAAAGACAATGATAAATATGCAGTGATAATGTGCAGTCATCCATCAAAACAACCGTGACGTGTAGAAGAAGGGTCTTGTATCACCTTAAGGTGGTTTATTTTGCGACAACAACCAGATGATTGTACATTTTTAAGCTTATTACATGGCAACTTATTAAATATATAAATAAATGGACATGAAATATTGATTGGAGTTGAAATTAAAACATTGGCAACGGTCAATTATGCAGTTAAGTGGTCCAATCAGAATCAAGTATTTCAGAAAGCCATGTAATATGAATAAATCAAATTGTTGCACCTCTAAAATGTGTCTTAAAACAAGCTCACATATACACGACTGTACTGCACAAATGATGTCTTATACAAAAGGCTGTAGAAATACAAACATGGTGCACTCATATTCTTTATGAGTGGGACAATGAGCAACACACGGAATATGGTGAAAGAAGTCCCACGTCCTAAAAAAAAAAAAAAAAAAATTGGTGAAGTCATCGCATCACTGCAGCTGCTGTTAGAAGCTCCCAGATACCACAGAAAAAGTCAGTGAGATGCGTGCTTAGGACTGGACATGCGCATTGGCTGGACCAACATAAGGTTTTTAATGCTATTTGAGCCCAAAATACAACATTTATGGAACATTTCATGTCAGATTTTGTAGCTGATTTAACATATGTTATTTAAATCTGAGCAGATTTTGAGATTTCAGGATTTCCCCATTTAAGTAGATGAGGCATTGCAAATACAACCACTGAGTGAACAGACTTTTCTTGAAAGGGACTTTGCTTATACGTGTCATGTTGAGAATCATCCACTGTTTAGGTTAATGAATCCACATTGCTGTTGCTGCTGTTTAATAAAAGCAATAAGCCACAGGCGACGCGTTACAGCGGTTTTACTGCCTAACTCACCCACAGCCGTGGTAAAACTGCTGTAACGCTTCACCTCCTGCAGCTTATTGTTTAATAAATATAAGTGGCTCATGTATAAGAGCTTGAGCACAGCTCTGTTTATGCTTTCATCAGACACTATCTGAAGTCATTTGGTTCTGCATGGTCACACCGAACAGCAAAGCCAATAAACCAGCTGCCAAGCTCTGTGTGAAAAATTACAAACAAGAGGAGCCTTATAATAAGTCAGAAAACACTGAATAAGTCAATGTCTGCAGCCAAGCACAGGGGAGAGTGCGCAAAATACACCTCTTTTTACTTCAGCTGTCCTCTAGTAAAGGACAAATTAGGTAAAGGTAAAACAAAAACAGCTAATTGTATTTCATATTGACACCTATTAAATATTATTGGAGGAAAACATCTATTTAGCATTAGACTACATTTACAGTTTTGGGGAAAATGCTTTATTTAATAATTTGTGCTAATCTTAAGGAAATAAAATGTATACATATTATTGGCAATGATGTTTAAAATAAATAATTCAAAGACCAAAATCTTCTCACAAAAAGGATATTTCACAGCAGAATAATGGTGTACATCACAATATAGTCATTTTGACTGGATATTCAACCCAACAATGTAACTTTATAGCTAATTCATGTAGAAAAAAAAATACTTTTATGCTTTTAAGAGCTCTCCAAAAATTATGTTATTAAATGTTCAGTATATTCCCAGCCCTACCTTGAAATGAAACAGAACTTGTCCATGATCAAAGTGAAAAGAGTGAAAGAGCAAATTAAAGGCGAAACGTAAAGAAATTACGGTGGTATTTCTATTCAAACAGAGGAGATCACGTTCAGTCTTCTTGGCAAGAATAATTCAGACATAAATGGCCTATCATTTATGATTCAGTGCAATATGGACACATTAAACCACAGAGAACCGATGCAGGAAATGAGATAACACAGTACAATGGTGCATTACATCTACATTTCATGGTGGGCCAAGGCGCTATGCAATAAACTCAACAGATCAAACTAGATTTATGAGACCATTCAGCAACGACTCCCTCTCTTTTCCCTTTACAGATGAACTTCCTGCTTTAACTGTATCTGTGTTTCTCTTTTAGCCTGCAGCATGTTTAACTCACGATCTGACACCTCCGCTCCAGAGAGAACGACAGTGCAGAGGAAATTCTTTCACTGACCGCAAGTTGGAGCATCCCACAGCCGTCAGTTCATTCCTGGCCTGTTCGTCATGGAGGCTTGTTCATGACGAGCAGCAGAATTAATGAAATCTGGTTAGGTGGGGTCTGGGGTTTTGTAGGCCAGACTTTACTGAGTGCTCACCTCTTGCATTGTCAATACAATTCAATACAAGTTCTTGACCAAAAATGGATGCACCTCTTGATGGAAATAACATCTCTCTTTTGAACTCTGATATGTCTCCCATTATGTTGTGTGGATTGCAATATTTTATGTACAGCTGTGCTATTACTCTGCTCTTACTGATGGAACGTAAAATCATTGAAGATAAAACTGATTTATCCAACTCTAAATTCACATTGTTTATTTGCAAAAAGCCCAACTTCGTTGCATCGCTTACAGCTTCTGCCGCTCAGGTTGCCTCACATCACCAAGTCTCATTGAAAATGAATGACTTCAATTCACTTGTTCGGGAACAAAGCAAGTGTGCCAAATCAACAAAAAAACAGAGCAACAACAACAACATAAATATACAATGTCTGACTGCAAACAAAATCAGCCTGGTTGAGGAAAAGGTATGTCACATTTTCATTCCCATCTGAGTAGACGGGGTGAATAAGTGTTCATGAAGAGCGCTGCTGACATACAGACAGGACTATTCCTCCATGAACTGTGGATTACAGTGAGTGAACTCTGCAATAAAGCCAACCACACCACTGTCTTAAGAGGCATAAGCTCTAAGCTGCATTACAGTCCAATGAATATCTGTCCGAGAACTTCAAACCCACACGCCCACTGCATAAAGACACGTTATTCAATAACCTGAAATCCTTTTTGTTCCTCACAGGTCTGATGAAGCCAAAATGCTTTAGACAAACAGAGAGAGGGAAGACATACCCATAAACCCGCAGGAACACCTCTGTGTGCGATATATGACGCATTAGCCTTTTGTTGCTGCTCCTCTGAAGTGTTTGCACAAGATACACAGCATACCATAAATTGGCCAAATGAACAGTGTTGGGTGAGGAACTCTAACAGTCAGGAACAAATATCAGGTTGTGTTTCTTTAGTAATAATTCACAAAAAAAAAAATCTCTCAGTTTAAAATGCAACTAACTGTAAATCACTCAAGTTCACCCAAGTAATAAGATAAAGAGGCTGCGTTATATTGTGAATATATTATGCAAATACAGTATAGTATAAACAATGTATTTTGTTAATATATTAATACATAAAAATAACTTAGTTGGCAAATGAGTATTTTTAACAACACCTTGTCATTTGAACAAGTCAGTAATGATAGTAATTTAATTTGCACAAACCTCAAGTACACAAAACAAGTTTAATTTTGAGACTGACATCACTGAAAGTAACGATAACCTGCAGCTCAAAAAGTGAGTCAGATGTTGATTCAGTGAGTCAACAGGCAACTTGTGAGCCTTTGGTGTGATTCATTAAAACAACTGGATCATAGGAGTCATTTGTTTGTAAATCAGCTGTATGGTTCTAATTCACTAAAATTAATCTGCTCATAAGTGTCATTTGCTTGTGAACCAGACTAAACTGGTCCCAATGTGTGGTTCTGATTTAGTGAAAAGAACCAGCTCATAAGAATCATTTGTTTATGAATCAAAATAAATTGGTTAAGTTGTATGGTTTTAATTCAATGAAAAGAATCAGCTCATAAGAGTCATTTGTATCAGACTAATCTGTGTGCACTGTGTGGCTCTAATTCAATGAAAAGAACCAGCTCATAAGAGTCGTTTGCTCATGGGATCAACTCAAATGCATTTTCTTGGCATTATTTTGTGGTACACATGCAGTCTCTTTATCTCTTCTTATTCATTGGTCTCATAGCTATTTTGACTAATCAGTATCCAGAACCGGAACTACCCGTTGTATAATTCAGAGACAGCTGAGTGAATTTGTATTGCTTTTCCTTTTATAGCTGGGTGGCACACACAAATATAACCTCATTCAATCCATCCAACGAAGACCAGGATTCAAAAGCCACCCTCAAACAACGTATTCAAGTTTGCTGATATTGTCTGTCCTTTTTTTTTTATTGAGGGTAGTAATTACAGTCTCCGGGAAAGTTGCGGCAAGCCTGTGGCACACTGGCGCTCTGTTAGCCTCGCTAGAGAGGTGCCGCCCATGGAAAGTAGAGAGAAGTGGGGACAGGAACTGGATCGTGGGTGTTTAGACAGAAGTTTCTGGGAGAACTGAAATGATTAAAGTGAAACAAAGAGGGAAATGGAGTTAAAAAAGATACCCAATTACATATAATCTGTTTAAGTGCGTCTCTGACCTAAACAACTCCCAAACTCCCACAATCAGAAAGCTTTGTTTTGGAAAGCCCAGTGCTAAGTTTATAGAATCGAAGTGTAAACCATGGGAGGACCACCACAAATGGAAGCTGTGTTTATATAAAGCTGCAAGCTGGACAAAGCTGGGAGATTATAGCCGTCACTTCCCAACACACATACTCAAGTGTGAAGGGGTGGTAAAATCATGTCACAAATACTGCCTGACTTTCAGCTACAGATTCTGTATGTGTGCCCTACAACAAACAGCTTTACCATTAAACAGATGGTAGAGCTGCATGATCAATCGTTAAAAGATCACAATCTCGATTCAAACACCCACACAATCTTATTCCAAAATGACAACGCTTTGGCTAACCTTTGACAAAATCATACCGGAACATTCAAATCGGTTTCATTTGCGGCAGTTTGCGCGTCGGCTTGCTGAAGAAATACTCAGCTACTCATCTGTGGTGACGCATGTTGCGCAGTCATATCTGGCTATATTATGTCATATAGCGTTATAACAAGCTCTCACATGTTTAATTTTTAACATTGTGGGAATCAAATTTGTAAAAAATTGGGTTTCAACAACCAGATGCATTTACACTTGTCCAGTTTCATCTGGAATGCGTCTCAGACCACCACTTAAAAAGTGTTGAGAGTGATTTAAATCCCTCTCAAAAGCGTTCCAGAGGGCATTTACACCTGGTCTTTTCATGATCGGATAGCTATCCGATCAGAGAAATTACATGAAGTGACCAGGGTTAAACAGGCCCTATGATACCCGGTTTATGAAGTGAAGTGAAGTGACATGTGGCCAAGTATGGTGACCCATACTCGGAATTTGTGCTCTGCATTTAACCCATCCAAGTGCACACACACAGCAGTGAACACACACACCGTGAACACACACCCGGAGCAGTGGGCAGCCATTGCTGCGGCGCCCGGGGAGCAGTTGGGGGTACGGTGCCTTGCTCAAGGGTCTCACCTCAGTTGCGGTATTGAGGGTGGGGAGAGCGCTGGACATTCACTCCCCTCACCGATAATCCCTGCCGGACCTGAGACTCGAACCCATGACCTTTGGGTTACAAGTCCGACTCTCTATCCATTAGGCCACGACTCCCAACTTATTTGTTCTTGTTCCCTGAAATTTAGGGCCCTGTTTCCACCTGGTATTAAGATGCGCTTTTGTCGATCAGATCACAAGTGGACGACTCTAAATACAGGTGTAAACGGGGTGTAAAACGTTTTGAGCTTGTCCAGTTTTGGCCATTTCCAGAGGTAGTCGAAAACACATTAGACCGGATTGTTTTCGTAGTGGAAACACTCATGTGGTCGAATGTGTTCGAACGGCCATAAAAGGCCGCCTACTCTCCGCCTACTGACCTAACACATAAAAGTTATGGGAAGTGTGCTGGCCAGACAGGATTTAAACTTTGTTGGTTGAAGACCCAAGTTTGGTTTGAAGATGAAAAACGTACCAAGTACAATGTTCTCTCACCATTCCTGATTTCTAACATGAACTCACAGCATTTGTCGTGGTCTTGCGGCTGTCAGAGCAGAAACGAAAGCTGATGCTCTCCATATGTTTTTCCGTTGTCTCCGGTGCATGTTCATATGTAAATTGCTCGAGCTTATTTTGTCCATTAGATCGAAAGATCTGATAAAACCCATACATTTACCAGCCCATAAACCCTCCCCTCAAAGAAATCAGGACAAAAGTGGTTGAAAGTGGACAAGAGAGACAACAGAGTAAAACACCAGGTATAAACGGGAATGTGTCTCCCTTGTCTACTTGTGATCTGATTGACAAAAACGCATCTTAATACCAGGTGTAAACAGGGCCTCAGATTATTGCTTCGTTATGACAATTAAAGCATGAAAAATGGACCAAACTAAAAGCACTTTAATATTATAGAAAACACAATCAGTACCTGAGAAAATGATTAAGCTGTCAGCTGTGATGTCGCAGAAATAGAAATCTGATTTGAATTTCTGTGTCACAAAAATATTGTATCGTTTCCCAAATAATCCCCCCATCTGCCATGGAAAGTGATGTGACGTGTGGCCAAGTATTTGTGCTCTGCATTTTACAAATCCAAGTAAACAAAGAATTGAGTATTTAACACACACACACGGAGCAGTGGGTAGCCTTTTTTTTCTGCGGTGCCCGGGAGTGATTGTGGGTTAGGTGCCTTGCTCAAGGGCACCTCAGATGTGGGTAATGAGAGGGGAAGAGAGTGCTGTGCATTCACTCCCCCAACCTACATTTCCTGCCGGTACTGAAACTCAAACCTGCAACCTTCTGGTTGTCAAGTCCGACTCTCTAACCATTAGGCCACAACTACTCCAACAACTTGGTTGAACAAGGAGATGGCAAAACTTGCGGCATTGGCTAAATCAAAGTTACTGTGTTGGACTTGTAGGGGTTGCATAAATGCTACAAAAAAGCATTAAGCCACTAGAGAATTAATTTGGTGAAGTTATACGTTTAATGTAACATAAATCATTTATGCTATTGATACATATTACAACCACTGCATACTTACAGGCTGGTTGTATATTAGAATGAACACAGAGGCTTGATTGAAACCATGGATATGTGCGGAGTTGATTCCTCTCACCAAACCCACATGTCAGGAGATGAAGAGTGCGGCCTGTTTCACACATCCTGCATCTGTAGTGTGTAACTTTGACAGCGTTTCTGCTTTTCATAACAGGCTCCATACAGAAAACAAACTGTATTTTTATTAATAACGGCCATAAATTATACAATAGTCTTTGGACGTGAGATATTGAGATCTAGTACAAACTTTATCATTTTGAAATCTAGTTTGCATACAAAGCATTACATTTACATCCAAATAACAATTATTCTACATGGATTCCAAACCTCAAAATACTTTTTTTTTCAAATAATGTTGATCAAAAAAGGCAAAAGATTGCATTGATAAATGCATTCACGGTGCATTTTGCTAAGGTCATCTAGCAAAATGCGGCAGAAATATTTCCCATTATTATGGGAAAAATCAATACTTGGATAGCAAGATAAATGATCCAAGCCTGAGAGTTTTATTTTAAAGCATTAACCTTATGTCATACAGCTGAACGGTAACTTACTGTACAGGCAAGAGGGCAGCCAGACAGACAAGTGGCTGATGGGACCTCAAAGGTTTTGCTTTTCAAACAAGACTGTTTTGGCTGGGAACGTCTTAATGACAACTCGCTGTAAAACAGCTGCAGCACAACAACTCAACAGATGTGCAGGTGTCGCTGACGTTGCTGCAGGGAAAGTTTAGTCTCTGTCTGCAGCCTGATGAGTCAGTTCTCGATTCATCAATGCAGGGTTCGGGACAAAGAAAACTCTGATACAAGTAGAATTCGTACAGACTCATTCAGTGAAACACCAGTCACTACTTTCACCATGGCAAACTCAACACATACAGAGAATTGTCTCTCCATCAGTGTCCGACTCCGGTTTGAGCAATGTAAAGCTGAACCCCGTTACTGACAATCCTCATTTTGGCTGCGTGAGATTCTCCGGCTTTGTTGATGTTGAGCAACCGAAACGAGAGCTGTTAAAGCTCCGCCCTCTTCTGGAAAGGGGACCAGGAGCAGCAGCTCATTTGCATTTAAAGGGACACACATAAAAACAGCGTGTTTTTGCTCACACCCAAATAGGGGCAAACTTGACAAGCTACAATAAATTATCTGTGGGGTATTTTGAGCTGAAACTTCACAGACACATTCTGGGGACACCAGACACTTATATTACATCTTGTAAAAAGGAGTATTATATGTCCCCTTTAAGGAAGCAGAACTGTATCATTAGAATCAGAACTTTATTAAATGTGTTACAATTACCATCCTTAGCTACAAGATGGTTTATAAAAAAAAAAAAAAAAAAAAAGGTACTTAAAAATGGTCTTAGACATATACTTAAATATGTTTAAAAGCAGCATGTGTGGAAAATAAACAATGCATGCTGACAGGTTCTTCAGAATTGAGGAGGAGTTCCTGGGAAAGGCTGCAGATGGTGGCAGCTGTTAAAAATGCTGATGGTAATAGTGAAAGATGAGGACATGGACGTCTGACTGCCAGCGATGGATTTAAATGACCGGCCATCTCACACAAACACATTCTGTCACTGCCTCCCCCTTCCAAAAAACAATACATGCAATATGCAAAACTACTGTGCATGAACAGCAACAACAGAACCTGAAAATGAGCAAGACTACCTGCACTACTATTCAGAAGCAGTTATTTATACAGGCCTATATATTTTATTTAATCTGTGAGCTTGTGAATTGTATGTGATGGACTGGGAATCATCAAAATAAAAAAAAATAATAGTAATTTTCACTTTCACTTATGTTGTACAACAACATACTCTCCAAAATGAATGATTCACTCAACTAGTATGGTTCTTTATAATAAAGCTGTCGCTTCAATTAGTGAATCTGTCAATCAAACAGAGGAGTCATCAGCTTGAATCATATTGTTAACAGAATAAATTGTTTACAAACCCATTCTTAAGTAAACTGTCACATTAAACCCAATGCAACAGTTTATGCAAGAATAAATTTGAGAGCCATTTACACAGAAATTGGTTCTGTGTGTGTGTGTGTGTGTGTGTGTGTCTGTGTGTGTGTATGTACGTATGTATATGTACACACATACACATGGCTTCATAAAAAAACATGAGGAGAACCAAGTTTACTCAACATGAAAATAAAAAGGGAAATTAATAAGGATGAGTGACCGACTGTGCTCCACTGGATCCTTCTGGTTCAAAAGCAAAGCCTAATTAATCGTGTTTATTGACGTTCATATGAGCCTCCACCTTATGCAACACAATGAGACCCTCGCTGTGCCTGACGAAGGAACAGCAAAGGCCTTTGCACAACGTGAGATAAGCTTCTTTCCTCTCCTCGTGCCTTCTTCTGACCTCCCGGGAAGGTTAATTGCAAATTTAATTCGTTGTAACAGAGGCAGGTAAATTTTAAGGGGCCGAGAGCAGCAGCAGGCGAATAGTTGGCCAGTGGTACGCTGGGAGTTTCGGGGACAGCTGTGTGTTTCCAAACCATTTCCAATGAGTGAACTCAGAGTCCCAGACCACGAGAAAGGAAAGCAATCGTTAACGACTGGGAAGTCAGGCACGCTGAAGTAACCGACTGTAACAATGGAAACATGCTGGAATGACCTCACGGCTTCCTACGGGCTTCCTATCTGCCGTTAAATCACCATTAACTATTACAGAGAAAAATGAGATACTGATATTTTGACAGATTTAACAGGTGTGCCAAACTACATATTTTCATTATTTACTAGTACAGGGATTCCCAAACCTTTTTCTCAAGCCATTTGGACCTACATTTTTACTTGAAGTACCTCCTGTGATTTTAAGTTATTTTTAAATTATTTAATAACACATATGCATGTTCATGGTTCTCTGATGTTGGTTAATTGTCACTTGACATGCAGGTAAACAAAAATACTGACTTTATCAACGCTGTAAATAGATCCTCATTCATTTCTGTTAACCCTAAAACAAAACGCAATGTTTTACAAAAATTCTAAATACCGTTAAAACACCTGTAAAAAATAAATACGGAAAATTCTGTTAAACTAATACAGTACATTATGCCCTATTTTTACGGATTTTTTTTTTTTTAGGAGTGAACTATTCCATACATACTTCTGATCAAAAACAGCTAGAGAGCAAAAAACATGGTACAAAACTCAAGGTTCTCAAGAGTCCCCACCTTTCTGAATTCGGAAAGGCACGGAAAATGAGTAACGCATTCTATGGAGCCCCTAAGGGACGTGGTTAGGCTTGCTGCGGTAGTCAGTTACACAGATTTCACTTATCACATGAAGATAGTAAGGAGATATGACTGACGAGACAATGTCGGAAGATTTGGTGCACAACTGATCAGTCATTGACAAATATCTAATCTTGTAAAATATGTGGTCAGTACCGCCGTTCCCTATTTCACAGAGTATGCATGATCGCGAATTAGAAAGTAAAAGTGAAAAGTGTGCACAGCATTCAAAAGCGATTTCAATAGCGGCTTTGGGCGCATCCCTAATATGCAATGTGATCCACATTGCGGTTCAAAATCTGGGGTCGGTTTATGTCTTTGAAAGAAGCCTTTAATGCTCACCAAGGCTGCATTTATTTGATCAGAAATAAAAACAGTAATATTGTGAAATAGTTTTACTGTTTAAATCAACTTTTCTATTTGAATACACTGTAAAATATAATTTATTTCTGTGATCAAAGCTGAATTTTCAGCATCAGTCTTCAGTGTCACGTGATCCTTCAGAAATCATTCTAATATGCTGATTTGATACTCAAAAAACATTTATGTTTATTATCAATGCTGAAAACAGTTGTGCTGCTTAACATTTTTGTGGAAACTCTTACATTTTGCAGGATTCTTTGATGAACAGAAAGTTCAAAAGAACAGCATTTATGTGAAATAGAGATGTTTTGTAACATTATACATTTCTTTACCATCACTGTTGCTAAATTGAATGCATTAAAAGTATTAATTTCTTAAAAAAAAAACGCAACTCTCATACGTCACAACAGCGAAAGACTATGTAGACAGTTACAAAAAACACAGACTGTACAGCTTTATCTGACAAATATTCAACAGATAAATTGGCTCACTATCCATTAAATAGTCCACACAAAAAAACAGAGACCTAGTCTGTATAATAATGTGAAAATTGTTTACAGCAGGCGATTTGAAATCCACCAGTAATTGCCTTGTTGAAGGCAGCGGATCCGTTACACATGCGGTGCTTTGATGGCTACAGTGGTGATGCTTTAAAGATGATGAATTAAGAGATGCAGCTTCTAAGAGAGGATTTGTACTGTATTAGCATGCCAAACTCTCCCTGAGAAGTTTCTCTAAATACCACAAAAAAACAAAACTGTAGATCCTAAGCAACTTTATTAATGGACGTCCAGTTTATCCAGATCCATTCCCAATGGAAGAGTTGCTGCCCTTGGATAACTCCAAGACATTTGTCTTACTTGAGATGTCAGCTGGCAGTGGATTAAGAAATAGCACACATTACGAGGTTGGATGACCGATAAGTAACTGGATTCGGTCACTACGAACATCATCTCAGAACCAGAGCGGTTATTAGCTTTTAAAACACTCACAAATATTATCATGTGTCCAGAGTGAGATACAGTAGCGAGATCTGCTTGGCTCTCACTTATTTTAGTAAAACAGTTTGCCAATAAGACAGTGCGATCCAAAAAGCAGCGCTGCTTCTCTCGGCATGTGCCATGAATTAGCTGAGAGACACGCAGAGCTTCTTTCAATCTGTCTGGGCCGGCACTCTCGAACGGCGCAGAAACCCATTTGGATGCGGCCCATGGGAGGTGGACGGGCATCAGACATCCATCTTGCTGTCAGGACACAGACACAGCAGTCTCTCTGCACGCAGAAATCGAATAATGTGCCCATAACGGGCACACTGTGCTCATCTTTACCAACTCATGGAGTAACGTTATTTGACATCACTTCTGTTGAAAAGTTTTTAAATATAAACATTGTCTGCTAAACCCCCAGATAAAACCCATATTTGTCTTCAGAAGACTCTGGGGCCTCATCGCTTTTAAATTTTGCCTTTTGCCTCACTGAACAGGGGCCGTGAGGATCCGAGAAACAACAGACAGGAGAAATGACAAGCTGGATTCAAACCTGCATGACCATGCACATGATCTAAACAGTAGACCATGGGTCAGAGGCTCTAAATTTACTTTATATAAAACCATTAATCTATCGGAAATCTATCGTAAGTCAACCAATATTTAGTTAGTCATTGCTTTGCCTCTCTAACGACTTTCCTTTTCAGCTGTCAAAACACATTCACAATACACATGGTTTCAAAGCAGCTTAACAAAAAATTATGATGCTAACCTTCATGCCATATAGTCATATTTAACAGACTACAGCTGGGCAATAATATAATATAAACAATCAAGCAATTGAGGTTTGCAATAGTATATATCATTTTGTAAAATGCAGATAGCTGCACAATATATCGAAATTATCGAAATATCACAATATGCATATCGCAATGACTTACGATAACTGAATGATTTTAATACTTCAAAATAGAGTTACTGAAATTAAAAATGTGACGCTTTGAGCATTGAGCGGATTCGTAAACGCCTCTAAATGGCCATTGTGTTGGCCATCGGATATGTCTGTGATTGGCTACAATGATCATTGCACGGCAGCGTTTGAAAGCATACGGAAGTGTTGGAATTTTGATAGCATTTAGAAAGCGTGAGCGTTTGAAAGCAGGCGTCTATCAGCGGACTGGTCCGTGATAGACGCCTGCTTTCAAACGCTCCCATGTGTATCTGTGTAAGCGCTTGGTGAAGAGCTTCATTAATGACTATTTACAATGTTTTTACAGCATTGATCATTGAAGCCAATCACAGACATATCTGATGACCACGTCAACACAATAGCCAATCAGAGGCGTTTACGAATCCGCTCAACAAAGTGGCACATTTTTTAAATTTAAGTACCGACTAGGTACTGAAGTCGGTACTTTTGACAACACTACTTCAAAAGATTACGGAAAGTTATTAGGCACAATAAGCGAAGTAGGGCCTACTCACACGCACAGGAAGCCACTTCTCGGACAGCACGTAATCCCGATTTTGGTTCTCTTTCGCAGCTTATATGGCTAAATACTCACAAAATTATGTCAAAATGCCCGTCTTGGTGAGTATTCATGTAAATACAGTCAGTTACGGCTAAAGTGGACTAAACAGTTGAGAAAGAAAGTGCGCGTGTGTAACAATAGATTGGATCCGTGCAGCTCTTAAAGTGACAGCAGCCTAATAAACCTGCTTCAGTCTGTGTGCTTAATGTTAATCAAACAACAAAAGACAGAGAAAATCACTCACTGTTCTTGACTGAATAACTTTTGTAGCTTTAATAAGAATCAGTGTATGTTTAATTCATGAAGAGAAGACCAAGCAGTGTTTAATTTTTACATTTGATTCAGTTTCTGTTAAATAAACCTCATGTAGGCTTGCCTGAAACCCTAAACCCCCTGAATTACACTGAAGTTAAAATGACACTTATGTAGCTAATGCTACATTCATATTTTATGTTAAACATTTATGGCTTACAATTTATCAATATTACTTTTGATTTCATATATTCATGTACTCCTACTCCACATATTAATCCTCATCATATTTTCAAGTATTTACTCTTTAATGTACTCCTTTATGGTTATTCTTCTTTTATCTTTAAGAGTATGTAAGCTTGCTATAATCAATTGTTCTTCAAAGTGTTTCAATGTGACAGGTTATGTTGACACGTTTGTGGTTAGATATTGGACGCCTGCCAAGTACTGCAGAAGCGAAAATGTTTTCAAAATTAGTTGCTCATTTGAACTTAATGTACCTTTGTATCAAAATATGTCTGTTTCCATTTCTTCAGACATGTGATAATGCAAGATCTGCAAAATTCCCTTAAGGGTGTCAAAACAACACCTTTTGTATCTATTTTCATCTATCATTGACATTTGACCAGTCACTCTGACCTAGCCGTTACACCAACAATAACATAATGGATAAGTCTGTTTGACCTTTTCTTATTAGACCAGAACATAAGTTTGAGTGGGATGTAAGTTTTCCTATGCTTATGGTATAAAACGGACTGGGTCTTTGATAGTTTAGGCTTTTCTTTGCTTTTCCTTTGCTCTTTTTGCTTCTTGCATCTCTTCTGCATCTTCTACTTCTGGCTGCTTCTGCTTCTCCTCTTCTACCTCTCATTTCATTCTGCGAATGTCTTAATTTTGTTCCTTCTTTCTCTATATTCTGATCTTCATCTTCATCTATTAGATACAAAACTCTTATTTTATTATTAATTATTAATTAATTAATTTGTTATTCCTTATTCAAATTTGATCTCTGACATAATCATTGCTGTACTGCCTGGATCTCATTTTCTCAAGTTTTTGCATCAACAAATCACATTTTTCTTCAATATAATTTGGCCCTACTTACTTGCATATTAAAGATGTCATGAATCCCTTCATTTTTAACCATCTGACTCTTATGTAACACCCACTTTTTTCACATCCCACTTAATTCCTAACTGAATAAATCAAGTCCCGTTCTGCATTTTTTCTCATTGAATATCCTGTTTCAAATGCAAATTATGTCAGATATGAAAGGAAATTGGTAGCAAAACACCCATAATTGCTGAACCAGAAGTTCGAACAAATGTTTTCAGAGCAATGTTTTGAAAGCGCAACAGAACAACAGTGTTAAAATTCTTCAGGCACACTACAAATGGCTGCACGATAAACTGAAGTAGGAGCAAGTATTGTATTATTATACAAAATGACACTCTTCGGCTTTAAGAGTGAATCTGCAGAGGTCATTCGCTCTGTTGGACTCTTTCCCGTCTGCTCTCTCTCATCACGTTACTTCAATTAGCTCTGCAGGAGCCCAGCAGGATGAGCCCAGAACATTCCACACCGCCACAGATCTATGCCAGGACAGAGATAAAACCAAATCTGTACACGTCTATCAGAGATAAAGGCATTTACACTGATAAACTTACACTATAGGCTTCACAAACCACCAAATACAAGACTGAAACATAATTAGAAGAAATGACACTGACAAATTCATTAAGGGAAACAAATGTCAAAAAGGTAAAACAATGCATAAAGAAACATTAACTAGCAGTAGTAAAAGATTAGAAGTCTAAGGCTGTTCACACTGGAACAAAAAATCTGATTTTTTAACTCACATCTGATAGAGATCAGAATTTGTTGCACACGTGTAAACACAAAAATCCACACGTGATCCGATTTTTTTGCATCAGATATAGATCCGATATCTACGCCTGAACACGCATATCTGATTCCCCTTTGAATTCCAAGCTACCACAAGGCGAGGACGACACGTTTGCCCACAAAGACAGCTTTTTAATGTCATATTATGAAGCAGATGTGCCTGTATGTGCCTACAGTAAAACTCACAGATTATTTACTGAGGTGGAAACTTAATAGTTAAGAAATTGCACACACAGAAACATTCAAGAGTATAGAAACTGATTTTCCACCTCTGACCCGTGAATTTTATAAATAAAACAACTTCGCTACTGAAAGCTACATTATATTTTCATATATTTTATATATTTCTCAGAAATGAGGTGATAACTTCACTATTTCTGTAAATAATGAACAAGCTTCACTATGACATACAGACGCACGCTGTAATTCACTTATAATCTCTCATTTCATTCAAATTTATAAATTAAAAAATTAAAAAAATGAAACATTACCACGCTTTATTTCACTTCAGAATTCTAGATCTAACAAGCCGTAGATAAAAATAACAAATGAAAATTACAGTTATTTTCCGGTCTAAATCTGTTCAGTCAACAAACATCCTTGACAGCTTTTAACTTATCCATGCTGGCAAATAATCATGGCCACCCGACAGGAATTAAATGAATAATTTTAGTACGACCATTCAAAACCAGAGAATTAACCATGTCACATAGTAAAGAGATGATATTGATATTGGATACCAGTTGTGGGGGGAGAAAAGAAGACAAAAAAAAATTGTTATTTTTTTAAAAGATGGGCTTAAATAGTACAGTGCCACAAAACACATGCAAACTATCGCCAACACAAGCTAACCTTGAATGAAAAAAACAACAACAAAAAAACATTTCTTAATGTGGGCACAGTGAAAATTACTATGATACTTAGTCCACATTATATTTAAGTACCATGCATGTCTTTGTAAACATATCTTATTTTTAAAAAGGAAAACATCGTCTTTTTTTTCCACCTTTACTCACTGTGGTACCATTTAAGCCCACTTTATGAGTTTCATTGAGGAATCCCTCTAATTACAACATTTTCTGAGTGAAAGTGTTTAATGATAAACATATTTTTTTGTGCTTTTAACTTGCTAACATTTTACCTCACCTCACTTACTACCTTAATTTACAACAATATTTAGGTAGGCCTACAAATTACACACTGTGTAGCATCATTATATATTAGATACTAGTGTGTATCATTTGTTTTCAGCGAGAACGACAAAAAAAGAGACAAGAAAAAAGCTACAGCACCTGTCCAATAATCGTAGGGGCATGTCACCTTTACCATGAGGGCACACTATAAAACTTGTCTATGCTAGCAAAACAGTTTGTAGTGGACCGAAAGGGTGTTGCATTTAAGCCTAAAAACATCATCAGTGGATTTGAAAGCACAGGCATCCATTCAACCTATAGTGTGCACTAGTGGGAATGGAGAGTGACACACTGTTTGCTACGCATACTGAAGATCCAATTACCACACCTCCAAACATGTCACTGACCACACCTCCAGCCATGCATCCAGCTGTGCCATTTATTGTTCCAACAAGTACAGGTGATGAGCGCTAACAAACATTAGTAAAAGGAATTTTTTTAATACTTCCCTGTCACTGAATAAATATATTGATGTTTTACTTCTTTAAAACCAATAGATTTTTATTTTTTGTGAATCGATCATGATGTGGGCTCATTTGGAACACATGTGGGCTTAAATGTTGCCAAAAGTACCAATTTTAGCCCATGACAGACTTCTGACTTTATTTTATATTCTAAAATGTACATCAACTAATAAATGCATTTTTAAATGAGAGATAAATATTGCATTTTAACAAATAATTTTTCGTATAAACCATTTCAATATCTATGAAAAACACCTAAACTTAGATTTTAGTGGGCTTAATAGCTACGCTTACCCTATATAACCNACATCCAAAGTATGCAAGGTAGTACAACTAGATCTCTTTTATTGAATCCAAAAGGTTTTAATTCTATTTTCTACATATAAATGTATTTTAAAGATTTTGAAGTGTCAAACGGTCATTCGTTTTAACTGTTCAAAGACCAATACAGCCATTTCATTAGTGATTAAAACATCTTAAAATGTAATAAATGTATATATTTTTTATTCTGGCATGATTTTTTAACATCATATATCAACATCGTGCAAAATGGTATTACAATTATGTGTAGAAGTCGTTGCTTTGTTATGAGAAAGATTGTCCAGAAATTTTATTGATGTCATTTGGAGTAACCAATATAAAGGGACCATTTTGGATCAAGTCATGTGACAGGATGTGACATCATTCAGACACCTGCAAAGGACCACATGGTCGTGAAGCAATGTAACTAACTCTCTCTTAACTATTTGAAAAAATGTATGTTTTCGCTTGCTCATACGCATGTCCCGAAACATCAGGTCATTCGGTACAACCGCTATAAAACACGGAAAATGTTGTAATATTTAAAAAACTTGTACTAAATATAAAATGTTTGATTGTCCTTTTGCTAACTAGCTAGCTATCTAGATATCAGTCTGTTAGCATTGTTTGAAAATTTTGTCATTCGGTACAACCAAAAGTGTCATTCGGTAAATCCGAAATTTTGGTTAAACCGAATGACTTTGACAAATTGTCCATCTTGTAAAAAAAAAAGAAAAAAAAAAAGCAGTGTTAATTGATTATAAAAACCACATAATCTGGAACCATGATGGATGTTGTCTCAGCTGTCCAAAAATGCTGTCCTAAAATATTATTAGATTGAACCTCTAAAAAAAAAGTCTCAGAAGTGAGTCTCATAAATCAGTCATTTTGACCTACTTTTACATTTTGGCCAAGTAATTTCAACAATGAATCAGAAACAGAACAAGGAAACCAAAGCCTTCATGGTTCAAAAGAGATGAAAATATCATTGGCCGTCAGACACTATGAGAAAACAATCACAGACTGGACACTCGAGAAAAAACATACACCAGCAGCAGAACTGGTGAAAGCTCCTTCCTGTTCTTCAGCACCTTTTGAACTCAGTAACTTTTACATACTAAGTATGCTTGTGTAGTAATTTCTATTAAATACTTCCTTAGTAAAAATCCCTAAGAAAACATGGATTGTTTCATTTCCATTAGAGAAAATTATATAAAAAAAAAGGAATAAAATAATAAAAGGATTTGGAATGTTTCCTATTAAAATTGCATAGCAGGAAAGATACAGCAGCAAAATTTAATTACACTTCTAGAAAGAAAGCAGCGCAGCCTGAAGAGATAATATTTGAGTCATTATCAGTTAAACTTAAAGCTGGCAGTAAAAGACGAACAAATCACAAAGTTTCTAAAAATCGCAAAATGTTAGACTATCAAAATACCACAGTAAACATTCTGTTGGTGAACAAGATTACAGGGAACATGAAAAAGTTGCTGCTTTTGATGTACAAGCAGATGTGCACTACGATGTATTTATGTTTTTCCCTTCTTATTCAAAATGCTTTGATAAAGAACTCTGAAAAAGCCTCATTGGAAACGTTCCCTCATATAGGAGAGGGCTGAATTTAGCCCGTAACGAGTCATTGCTCTTTGGTAGGATACAGGGAAACTGAAAGGATGCAATCAGGAGCGCCTGTGATATAGACTTAAAAACAGGCTTCCTGGAGAGTCACATCTTAAAATTGCCTAAATATAAGAGTTAAAATAACAAAACCACCCAAAATTAGAATCAAATAACCTTCAGAACAACTTAAATACAGTCATGTACATCACAAAATAGCCCTGTATTGTTTTACATGAAATGACAGAAAAAAATGAAGCTGGTTGTTTTTGAAAATTGTCCATTTGGATTTCTCCACGTGCATCTCATCATACATGATGCACATGTTTTTCCAGCAATTTATCATCATCAAACAGTGCTTACATTAAACATGATTAAACCTGGACCTGAAATTTCAGTATATGTCTAATACTTTTAGGTGCCATGAAGCGGATTAAAAATAAAATCACTGCTTTTATAAAATCAACAACAGCGATATGATAAAAGACACTAATGTTTAAAGTAGCAACATTTCTTAAAATTAATAAGCATTATAAACAATTCTTCCATCACGTTGTTCATTAGTCTAAAGGTCAAGGACAATTGGCGTGTTCGCACCGGGGGAACTAGGAACGATTTTAGTTCTAGGAACTCTTTTTGGGGGAACTAAATTAGCTCCTTCTTCAGAGTAGGGTCTAACCCAGCACAATAGGAACCAGTGACGCAAGTATATGCTGATTGCCCGAACACACGAGAAACACTAGCACCCGCCTTTTTATATATATATATATAAAAAAAAAAAAAGCACACACAGATTATAGCCTATATGTTTACTCTACAAACTAACTCTACAAACACTGAAAAAAGTCATAGATGGACCTCTCAACCATTATGCTAAAGGAGAAAATCCAACGCATCTTTGGACCAAGCAAAACATGATTATGTACTTCTGCTAAGCTAGCGACATTGGGTATCAACCACACGCAAACACAAATACTTTTTTCATATACTGTCTACTTTCTTTGTATAACAGTTCTAAAAACGTATTAGACAGGACTGTTAAACAGATCATAAACTAATGGAGAATAGGAGCGCTGTGTGCTCAGGCTCTGGTGTTCTCAGCGCCATCAAAATAAAAGTCACAACAACAAGCGTGGGTTACGTCACTTCAGAATTCTTACTGGCGGTGTGAATGCAACCAGGAAAACAGCCCTATAGGGGGAACTATTATTTCTCGGGGAACCACCCTGGTGGCAAGTTCCTAGAACTACCTGGTGCCAAAGCCCCTAATAACTAACAATTTTTTTATAATAGTTGTAATTCTATGAGAATAGTGAAGTTCACATCACAACTATAACGATAACAACATTCTCATGCTGAGAAACTGCTGATAAAAAAAAAAAAATTTTTTTTTATTAATTATAATTTTACATATATTTCTTATTTGAAATGAAATATCTCAGGAAGGACATAAGGTAGGAGAACAATTCTTTTTTGGTGAAGGTCGCCTACATTTTAAATTTTGTGGTGATAGCAGAAAGTAATCAAAAGTTACAGCATTTGCTACCAAGGTAGCCTTTCTGTTTAGCCCTTGACACCACCCTAATGGGCATTTTTAAAATAGTTTCTCCATGAGGAAAATCTCGTGATCGACGCAATGGATTATGTTGATTTTGGACTCACTCAATCGGGAGCATCCACTGTAAGTAATGATGTGCCATTTTCTACGATCTATGCATGTTTCATGAAGTTATAAGCAAAAATGCCACATGAAAGCTACATCTGATTTTAGTACAAAAACTTGCACAAGTTTAGTCAAAGCCCAAAACAATTATTCTTGTTGTATGCTACTCCGTGAGACCTTTCAAATGACATATGACACATGACTATCTGAGCTGTATGATGTTTTTGACACATTGCAGTACATAGTACAAAAAAAGTATTTCATAAATTATGAAAAATGTTTCCCCCTATTTTCAGCAAATAACTCAGCACTACATAGGAGTTTCTCTAAGCTAGAGACTCTAAGCTTTCAAATGACACCTATTTTGTGTTGATCAAGGCAGTAGTTTTGAAAAAATATGATTATTCATTTTTTTATAGCTAGGTGGCGCCCGCGGATGGTACACTGCGGTTTAGACGGATGACTCAGCACTTGATAAGAGTTGATCCGAATGGATATTAAATAGCTGAGTTTCTAAGCTTTAAAATGATACCTATTTTGTGTTATTCTTGTCAGTGTTTGCTTATTTGATTATGAATTTTATTTTACGCAGGGTGTGTCCCGCCAGCGGTACACTTCGAACTTAAATAGTTCACTCAAAACTCATTATCTCCTCACCTTCATCTCGTTGTAAACCTGTAAAACTTCTTGTGGAACACAAAAGGTATTCTGAGAAATTTCTTAGTGCTCTTTTTTCCCACATGCAATGAAAGTCAAAGAAGTCCAAGTTTTGCAAGGTTTTAGGGCGAGTACATTTTCATTTTTGTATGAACTACCACTTTAAGGAAAACTTGAATTATCCACACCATCTTTCCATCTTTCCATCTTTTGTAGCTGTGCAACCCCCTTCCCAGACTAGGCAGCACTCACACATGTATAGTATAGGGAAATTATACTATGGGATGTCCTAAATTCTTAGACCGTTTTGAGTGTCGAGCGCTGCTTCATTACATCCAGTGGGATTTGGTGAGACGGCACTTTCCAAAGAGGCGGATGGAAAAAAAGGCTGGAAAAAGTGAGAGAGGGACTGGTGAGGACAGATGAGGCTTTCCTTACTGGCCTCGAGCTGCGCTGTTATTTCTAGAGGCACATCCAGCATTCGGCAGGTGCCATGCTGGCAGGCCAGACATCATGACACACCGCTTCCACCAGCTCAAAACCCTTTAATTATTTAAATACACAGCCACTTTGATGATGTTAATATTTCAGTGCGTCTGAAGTGGCTAGACACCGATTTATTAACCTCGCTGAACTATGAGCGTGAGCATTTTGCAGTCTGGATGGATAATAATTGCCTTTATTGCATTCAAGGATGACTTCTGCAGTAACCAGCAGCATGTGACATGTTAGAAAAGGCTCGGCAGACAAAGACTGCTTTTTAGTCTGGAGTCACATTCTAAAGCAAAGAGTCTTTTGTCAAGAGTGACAGTGAGGAAGTATGATGAAACTTCCCAGTGTCATTGAAGAGAACGAGAGACAGACAACATAATAAACATCCCTAGTCCATCAATAAGCAGCGGTCAGTCACAAGCAGAACCACCGGCTTTCATGTGTCCTTCAGTTTGGTTAGCAATAAAGCACACAGTCGAGCAGTCAGAAATGACCCACTGTCTCTTTTATAACGCAAATGATTTAAGTAAACATCATATTTCAGTTTTTAATGTTTCAGTGAATATTGCAAAATGATTGTGAAATAAATGAATAAATAAAATGTTTCCATCCCATGTGTTCAAGAGAACAAAATCATCTCTTCCAGGGAATTTGGCACAAAATAGAAAAATTAAAATAGAAAACTGCAGCCACTGAGGAAGCCACTATGCTTCTGTTATGAAAATGTAACAAATTCTTCTTACAACAATTATCTGTCTGTGTATAATATTATATATATAATATATATAAATTTAAATGCATAAATCAGGTGCATTCTGAGAGCAAAATTAAGTGAATAGATCAATTAAGAAATTTGTTCTCTTGTAAACAATTTTGTGCTCTCATAGTAATTTATATATTGGTGATGGTAGGGCACATTAGTCACGTTCACAACATATAGTAGGCTAAATGATAGTTCTTAAGTAGTCAAACATTTAAAAATATGTAGCAAAAGAGGTTACTTTTGTTGAATTAATTTATTTCTAAAATAATTTGTTGGGGCCTGTATCTATACATCTGTTGTGCAGCTTTTTAATGGGGCAACAAGATATGATACTACAGAACAAAATAGGCTATTAATAATCTTTCAGTATGCAAAACCATGATAATATGAAACACTTAAAAACAGCAGCACAAACCGCTTATGCGTATCCCGGGTGCAGAATGATGTGCTTAAAGCAATATGGAGTCACAGCGCGCAGTTACGCTGCGCATTGAAAAGTTCACGGCACAAAGAGAATCCCTGTGCATATCTACATCTAACAGTATATTAATAATACGTTTCTTCTCACTTTTAAATTCCAGTTATTGTGCATGTGACGCCAATTCATAGTCCTTGTGTTGTGCGATCTAACAGACACACTGTAGCCAGTATGATGACATCGTTCAGAAACAGCAATAAACTCCAGCATGATATAGTCATTTTATGTAAATCCACAGCCCTTTATCTACATATCAAGTATTATAATGGGAATATATCATATTGGAGAGTTTTACCGTGCTGACTGTTACCGAACGTGACGCGCTGTTTGAGTGCTGAACAGATAACGATTGACAGCTGCAGCAGAGGGAAGACGAGTTTGAGTGAACTTAAATTTAACGATGTATATATTCTTCTGTCCCTCAAATGAAGCTATGGAATGGCTTCAGATGACTTTGAATATAGTGCATGAAAACTTAATTGGTGCTGGTCTATTTCTTTTGCTCTATGACTCCCACTTTTGCCGTATAAAATAGCGCAATTATCAGACGGTTATTTATCATGACAGGCCTAATTTCCATAATTTTGAGACTGTGGCGGCTAGTTAATGTATGGGAAACGCTGTATTATATATATATATAGATAGATAGATAGATATAGATGAGTGAAAAGTGCATTTTTGTGGTTCACAAAAAATTAAAAAATAAAATAATGCTGTAGCTGAACACTGCCCTGATAAATGGCTAATGTATGGCATATGTTTTAAAAATTAAATGTTCTCCAACTGCATTTAAAAAACATTTGTTTTAGATCAATAAATAACATAAGCGTGCAGCTGGTTCATGCAGATAAATGATCGCTCCATCATCAGGCCCATTAGCACCAATTGCAATTAAGAAGGTCTGTAGTGAGAGTAAGTGACACCATGCTGTGCTATCATGCCGTCAGTATCTCCCTGCCAAAAACACACACACACTCTTCTCTCTACCCAGACAAGGTTATCCCGCGTCAGCTCTGCTAATCTAAAACAGGAACTTAAGGATAAACAGGGACTCCGGGAAGCCGCTTCACAGCAGGGACGGCTATGGTCTGTGCAACTAACAAATGCACCGTACCTTAGCTCGGGAAGCAATAATTCCAAGTCATTCTGGTGAAATGTAATCATAATATTTAGAAGGCAAGTCAATAAAATGACCCCCAAACAATGAAACAGCTGTTCAAGTGATTATTCTTTGGGGTAAAATTAAGGAAAGGAGAACAGAATAAAGGCAATCTCTGTTCAAGGGGTTTAACTTAAGTGAGAGTCATAGGATGATAATTACTCCTGAAATTTCTAGAATGCATTTATTTACATCTACAACTACAATGTTAAGTTCTCATAACTTTAGTTTACTGATGCAAAATATCTAGAGACATTGAAGGGCAATGTAAACAGAGCTGATTAATGACGACAAGGAATTACAGGCTTTAGGTTTGGACCTGAGCGTTAGATCGACGACTGATTGATTAGATGGTTTCTGTATTCCTTAGGGCTGCAGTTTTTCTTCATCCATCTTTTTGATACAAGCCGACTACAGTCAGGCCTTGTTGTGTTTGAGTTGTGCGCGCAGACCTATTGAGGAAACTCAGGCGGGCATTGTCTTTCAAGTCAGGAGTGTGAGGTTACAGATGGAATTGTGGGGTCAAAAGTTAAGAAAACAAAGCAAACCCTGGGAAGGTACACAAAGAGCAGTAAGGCCTTTCATTTCAGCCATCCAAGCAAACCACCCACAATGACAGCAGACCTACCACATCCGAACACAGTCACATCTTTAGAATCACCTTGCTCAATATTTAGAGGAGTGGGCTTTTCAGGGACTGATGTTGGGATCTGGCGCTACAAATCTGAATGTAATGTTAACAAAATTATGAAGAAAGTGAAAAATTATTCTAATACACCTACTGCGAACAAAAATATAAAACATAAAAGGAAAAANTATTGTTTTGTTACACCCCTTTATTCTATATCTACCTACGTCCTATCTGTAATCCGATATCCTAGCTTTTAATATCTATATCTTGTTTTTATATATATATATATAAATAAACAAGACTAAATGTTAAGGATATTTGCGCCAAAAGACAAAAACTATAACCTAAAAAAAATGTAAATGAACAGATTGTGATTAATCTGCACCGGAACTGAATTGAATCCTAAAGAACAGACAAAGCCATGTTTGCTTTTACACGCTTGAGTGTATGTTTGAAAACACAGTCTCGATCATTCACACTTGCATGGGTGTTTAATGGACAGCTGAAACCACAGGTCGATAAAAGCGTAGAGACCTTTGGAGAGCTGTGCACTGCACCGCTCTGAGGCTAATGAGATTGTTTAGGCTGGTTCAGCATTGTGGATTCGGCAATCTGTATGGCAGAGACACCTGGTCAACAGGCCCTCATGCTGTAAGACTCTTACAGTGTAATCCAGTTTAATAGGATAGAGGGTTTAGCTGCTCGACTGTGATCGCCACCGATGAATGTCCCAGCCGAGCAACTAGTCTCACTGAATTAAAAGTCCCAACAATTGGTTGTATGTGGCAAAGAACCTCGTGCAAGGTGTGTACAAATGACCATGTTTGAGAATGGGTGAAAACGCAAGGCAATGACAACAGATGGCGGTCTAGGGGGTCACTGGGTCGTTCCTTCTACAAGAACGAGGTCATGAGCTAAAATGACTGGTGTCATAAGGATTTGACTTTAACACAGCACAGAGGTCATTCACTGGTGACATGTTGACGTTCTCCTACCAGACAAGCTGACATTCTTTGCCTCTGACACTAAAAAGATTAAGATGTCTGCAGTTAAGCTATATTATGTGGATTTCGGGGCTTTGCAAAAATCAGAATCAGAATTGAAGAATCGTCAATTCACCAACTGGAATTTGAATTGAAATTTGAATTAGAATGACAGAAAGAGGAATTTTAAAATTTTACAGTCGCACGTGTTTTGTGACGTTTCAGCAATGGCCCGATCAGGATATTGACAGTTCCATTAATTGTCCCGAGTGTCTTTCACGCTGGCCTTGGGCCACTGGGCAGTGCTTATTGTTGAGCCCTGACAGGTGAGTAAACGAAAATGCACATGGTTGTGGTAATGCATAGACGCACATTGTGTGAGGATGCGGAGAGTGTCAAAATAAAGGATCGCTTTTTAACGTTTGTCATTTTATCAATGTATCGATCCATATTGATGTATTGTTTTGTTACACCCCTTTATTCTATATCTACCTACGTCCTATCTGTAATCCGATATCCTAGCTTTTAATATCTATATCTTGTTTTTATATTCTATATCTATCCTATATCTATAAATCTTCAAACTTCCAGGTATTGTTAAAAATCTTTTCAAAGCTTTCAAACAAGACTTTGTCAAGACAACATTCCGATTATCTTGACAAAGATAATTTTGAATCTCAGTAAATTTGGGTTGGGTTGAGTACCATCTCCCCAGTTTTATTTACTCTCTATACAAATGAAAGTAGAGGTTCCTCATCTGATGTTTTCAATGTTAAGTATCAGAAGCAGAAGGCATGTTGTTTTAACTGTGGAAAGACATCAATACACCATTTTTCAAGTTCAAGTCCACCTATGTTAATCGACTAACTCTCCTGTCTGGTTTGTTTTATCGGACAAAACGGCGGATTAATCAGCATTATGATTGGTCAGATTGCCTGTCAATCAAACTCCCAGAGGAGGGTGAATTGTTGGTTTGATCACTGAAGATGAAGTGGAGTATCATAGAAGTGTGGATGAGTTTGTTGACTGGTGTCAATCTAGTTTCCTAAACACGTTTTTTGATTTCAGAACAACAAAAGATACAAACGAAGTAGTAAATAAATATAAATATCCAGGGACAGTCACTGATGTAAAACTGACATGAGATTTAAATACAGGAGCTATGTACAGGAAAGGGCTGCAACGATTGTATTTCATGCATAAACTTATGCAGTTTGGTGTGGAAACACATGGTTTTTTTCTATCGCTCATTTGTGGAGAGTATTTTGACTTTCAGCTTTATTGCTTGCTTGGTATTTCTCACTCTCTGTAGTAAATAAGATAAAAAAGCTAGTAAGACTGCAGGTAAACAGCAACACAGTATGACAACACTATGTGAATCTCGAGCTGTGAGAAAAAGTCATGTAATTCTCCGGGATGTATCACATCCTCTTTATGATGAATATGAGTTGTTACCATCTAGTCGAAGGTACAGGGTACCGTTATTACAGACTGCCCGTGCACAAAGATCTTTTATATCCTCCGGTATAGCTCGGTTAAATAAATTCTTGTGATATCTAAGTTGTCATTTTACATCTATGGTAGTGATTTTGTTGTTGTTTGATGTTGGTCGTATTTGTGATGTGTTGTAATCTGTTACGTGTCACGAGATTTTGCGAGATTAAAATGTGACGAGATTTCTTGTCGAGACGAAAAGTAGTCTCGTGATATTGCCATGACAGAGTGTTAGGATGATTAGGAAAGAATATGCCACCGCTACGTTTACATTACGCCTCTACTGTCGTTTTGCTTTGTATTTAAATAAAAAACATTTAATTCAGTTGGATAACGGTCGCCGCCGCTCCATATTTACAGAGTACGCGCAATCGCGAAAGTAAACGCGAGGGCACATTCAAACGCGATTTCAATACCCCGCATTTTGAAAGCGGCTCCCTTATGAATACAAATATCTCTCAATATGAAAGCTATTTTAGGCTGGGCAGTGTAGTTGTAACCATCTCTTAGTGAAGTGACATGTGGCCAAGTATGGTGACCCATACTCGGAATTTGTGCTCTGCATTTAACCCATCCAAGTGCACACACACAGCAGTGAACACACACACCGTGAACACACACCCGGAGCAGTGGGCAACCATTGCTGCGGTGCCCGGGGAGCAGTTGGGGGTGCCTTGCTCAAGGGTCTCACCTCAGTCGTGGTATTGAGGGTGGAGAGAGCGCTGCATTCACTCCCCTCACCGACAATCCCTGCCGGACCTGAGACTCGAACCCATGACCTTTGGGTTACAAGTCCGACTCTCTATCCATTAGGCCACGACTGCCCAGAAAGAAAAAGAAAAATCAAAGAAAAATTTGGTCTTATTTGCACTTTGAATATTGAGAGAGTGTGATTTTGGTTGCACTTATTGTAAAGTGTTACCATAAAAACGAATAACAGTTTTCTCTTAATCTTATTAAGCACAAACAGTAAGGTTTCATTTGTTAACATTAGTTAATGCACTGTGAACTATCATGAACTAACAATGAATGACTATTTTTATTAACTAACATAAACAAAGATTAATAAATACTGTAGCAAATTTATTGCTCATTGTTAGTTGATGTTGGTTAATACATTAATGTTAATAAATGAGACCTTATTGTAAAGTGTTACCATTTTTATTTATACTGTTTTTATTTCTATGATCAGTTTGTGGAAAGTTCAGTTAGGAGGTCAAAAGTTGTAGAAGCTCATGTATCATGTACAGCAAGGTCTGAAGAGACTGAAATCATACAGAAGAGAAGTCAGTCAGTTGAGTTTGTAGCAAAACCTTTTACAGTACTTGAGTATTGTTGTCTTTTACTGCATATAATAATTCATACTCAGAAAGTAGAACTGAAATGACATTCATTACAAGATGATCAAATACACCTGCAGAATATTTTTCTAGTCATGTATTTCGCCTTTGAGGATTTCTTAAAAATAGTGTGTAAAAATCTTGTCTCGTCTCGTCCTCGTGAACTCAATCTCGAGTCTTGTCTCGTCTCGTGAGCTACCCGTCTCGTCACACCCCTAATTAGAATGCAATTGCATTAAATATTAATTAAATTAAAATTGTTCATTTAAATTCAGTGCTGAATGACCATTTCANTTCATCCACAATGGAAAAAAAAACAAAAAAAAAAACGGAATAAAATGGCCTCGTGGGACGTTCAGAAACTGGAGTGGCCATCTGTCCCAGTGCCAAAACAGGGAATGAGAAGCACTCTTCCTCCCCTAGATGTACACTGCTGCAGGACGTGGGTATTCGACAGAAAGGTGGAACAATGCTGTCGCCGCTTGTGTTTGTCCTGCCGAAGGGGCAATTACACTGCTGAGATTCACATGGCAGTGACAGGCGGAGATGAAATACAGGCAGACGGACTCATCTGTACAAGGCCGTGCGATTAAGCAGCCGGCCCGTCTGACGTCAAAATAGAGCCCTGCAGACGAACTTCATCTGAAGGCGGTCTGACCCGGCTACTCGACCTCGTCTTGTTCGCCAAACCTGTAAACAGACGGCCGTGAGGGGATGATGAGCTGACGAGCGCAGGGGGCGAAATTCTGGGGAATTTCCGGAGGATGTTTTATGGGGAGAGAAAGACAAGGACGCAACCTTATCCACATGAGACTCATTACAGACTAGAAATCCATCAAAAAGGAATTACATGGAATTCTCCATTAGCGTAATTAGAATGCACTGCAAACGAACCACAATTTAACCCTACGCAAAGATTTTGAAGTGGTCAACGTGCTAAAAATGTCTTACAGATCTTGGGTAGAAAAGAGAAAGTTGTTATTTTGTGAACGTGATTCTTAAAAGGATTAAGCACTCATTATTTACACCCTCACGTCATGCCTAACTCATATGCTTATATTTCTTCTGTGGGAGTTAAATGTAGAATATTTACACAGCTTTTTTTCCATACAACAGCAGTTCACAGTGAGTACAAGTCAAAACCTTAAACCTATTTCTTTTCAGTAAGTTTCCAAAGCAAGATTTTTTTATTTTCGTTTAGTTAAAGTACTAAAATAACTAAAACTTAATAAAAACTTGATATATTTAAAAAACTAATAAATAATGAAAAATACTAAAATTGAAAACAAAGTCAAAACAGAAGATATAAAAATAAAATCTAATTCAAAATAACAGAAACTATAATATTATATCAATGATACTAAAATACCACTGCTACAAGGACCAAAAAAGACTATAAAAGCATCATAGAAGAACTTAATGACTTTTGCACCATATTTTGTGTCTTCTGAAGAAATATGATAGATTTGTGTGAGGAACAGAATTAAATGAAGTCATTATACATGGAAAATAATTTCTTCTGCTGCAGTCCATTCAAACTGCTGTGACATGTCAATGTGATCGAGAATTATATATTACAGGCAAAGACTCTTAAATTTCACTTTGTCTTTCAAGCAAAACTATCATATGACTTCAGATGGCTTTGAATATGTCTCACAGCTCACATGTTGCTGTATGGAAAATAGCTGCTTGAAAATTAATACATTTCAAGTAACAGCATATCATGGGTTTGGAATGACATGAAGGTGAGTAGACAAATATCAATTTATAAAGAATGAAACACATGAATACTCCAATTCCTGTTCATCAAGATTCCACTAAAACATCATTGAGGAACAAATATTTCTCACATGCCAGCGAGTACGTATTTCAATGGAGTCCTGTTGCAATCACCACCAGAGACACCACATCATTCTAGCAGGCTGTCCTTCAACCACCACAAAGACAAGTCTCATTTCTGACCTTGAGTCCATCTCCCACATTACAGCTGCCTATCTGTCGGATAAAACCCTAGAAGACGCTCTAGAACCAAGCCACATATCATTTTTATGGCTGAACTGGAATAAACTACCTGAACCATCTGCCAAACTTCTGTTTGAATCTCAGCATCTTCAGACGGCTCTGTGGGGATCCATTTACTTGTCCAGTCTTCCGAATCCACTCTACACTCCCTAAACCATCTTTGTGGGACTTCTAAATAAGTTTCTGTGGAGCATAATTGCTTTAAAAAAAATAAAAATAAAAAATAAAAACCTTCAAAACCAAATAGCTTCCTTAGAATATATTAGTGACAGATAATAGACCTATTTTGTGTTTGCAAACGGCGATGACATTTTTTGAACCCTTTTATCTCGCAAATCAGAGTTTATATCTCATAATTCTTAGAAGGAAAAACAGAATTGTGAGATATACTCGTTATTCTGTCTCTTTTCCTCAGAATTGCGAGTTTATATCCCACAATTCTGACTTTTTTTCCCCTCAGAATTGTGACAAACTCACAATTGCAAGTTATAAAGTCCAAAATGGGAGATATAAACAAATGTAAATGCAAGAAAAAGTCAGAATTGTGAGATAAAAAATTTATATATGTTCTATGTCTATGTAAAATGTTATAGGTTTTAAAATTTCATGCTGTAACTGTATGGCTTTGTATGTATGTCCCCTATGAACTGCATATGAATATTATGTAGATTCACTGTTTACATCAAATTCATGGTTTAATACAATGAAATGTATAAAAATGTTGGGTTAAAAACAACCCAAGTTGGGTTGAATATGGACAAACCCAGCGGTTGGGTTAAATGTTTGACCAACCTGCTGGGCAGTTTTATTTAACTTAACTATTGTTTAAAAATTACTATATGGCTGGCTTAAAATGAACCCAAAATAGATTGGAAATTAAAAATCAGACTCATAATTACTAGAGGCAACAATAACAATCAAAAGGTGAACATTTATTAATAAGCCATTCAATAAATGTTTATTGTTTAATTATTATTCATTAAACTTATTAATAAATGTTCATTTATTAAACATATTAAGAAAATGTTCATTTCCAAAATATTTTTGATTCATTTTAAGCAAGCAATACAGTAATTTTTAAACAATAGTTGAGTTAAATAAAACTATTCATCAGGTTGGGCAAACATTTAACCCAACCGCTAGGTTAAAACAACCCAATTGCTGGGTTTGTCCATTTTCAACCCAACTTGGGTTGTTTTTAACCCAGCATTTTGTTTTTTAGAGTGTAGTAGACTATTCATTGCAGGTTTCATCAGTCCAGTCTGTGACTTGCAACATAAATGTCTGCGTTTAGCTTCCAAGGGCGTTTTCAACAACGGTATTCTATAAAAATAAAGACTATATTTTTTGCATTCCGATTCTGACATCCAAAGGCACAACAAAACATTTGCTCTCTTATTCTGTGGATTTCCTCCGCTTGTTACCGCTATTTTTCTGCCACCACTATGAGCGCGCAGCTTCGGTGGACGTAACTGTGACGTCTGCTCCAAATTGGTCTATAAAACCTGGTTACATTTTCCAAAAACTATTAGACATCCTACCTTTGCTTACTTCAATAAATGTTCTTGAAAGGAAGATATTCCAAGGATTACAGCATTTCAAAGAACAAAGGCCTAAGATGAAGGATTCACCAACAATCACGCTGTGTTTCATGTTCTTCCTTTACATAAATGAACTGCACTCTCCCACAGAGGTTGCAGACAGGCCTGCCTTTATAGTTGCTGTAAAGCCTCTTGGGATGATGTGAGTGATGGTACAAATGTTGGCTGGTGGCGGAAGCTAAAACTGTTTATTATTGAAAGAAAATGCTAGAGTCTCAACCCAGTTCCACAAAGTGGGAAAAAAACATGTTCATTTCAGGATTTTGAGGAGCCAGTCTCAATCTTACCGTTCCTGTTGGTTGACTAAATCTCCTAATGCACAAGGTGTTTCTGTATGAGAGTCTGCAAACATTCAAAACAAAATCAAAGGGTTCTTGTTCACCTTGAGCAGTGCATTCAGCAAACCAGTACGACAGCCAAGACCTGACAGAAACATACAAAACAAAAGCTTTCGTCCACTAGCTATCTTTAAAGGTGTGACAACCCCAAAAATGATGCATTCACCATGGCAAGCATCACTACTACTATCTCTCATTCTACAGGCTAGTGATTGGAAAAACCCTTCAGTTTAACAATTATTCTTTTAGTATTTATATTCTATAATAGTTATTTATTAACAATTTAAATTAGGTTTTATATTTTTCATTATAAATTTATTTAGATTTTTATTCACTTATATTATGTTTTTTATATTACGATTTAATTTATTTTTATTTCAGTTTTATTTCAGTGCTTCAACTTAAAATTGAACATTAGAAATGATACCTTGAAAACTAACTGAAATAAGCTTCATCCAATATTTATATTTTATATTATTTCAGCTTTATTTCAATTAACAATAAGACTGCATGATTAATCGAAATTAACCCGAAATTGTGCTTAAACTGATCTGGTTTAGTGCAATTATGAAATTGCAAAGGCTGCGATTTATTTTATGCGCAGTTTGTCAGTGAAGCACGGCTCTGTGATCAGTATAAATGCTGCTCCATCTAAAATCACTGCGAGTTTGAGTCAGTTATAACGTGCATTTGAAAAAGTAACGTGCCAAACATCTTTCCAAACATGAGAAGCATTTATGAACCTCTTGTCCAACAAAAGACAACATTTAATAACATGTTTTTACTCCGAACTCACTTCATAACGTCAGTTGAGTGTTTGAAAACATCCTTCTGTGAGATGATGTGGCTTCTTACACAGAATAAGGCACACATTATATTATTTCATAGTACAGTGAAAAAGGCAATGTCGATTGCCTAACCCTTCAGTTTAATTCCGATTATTCAAACAGCCCTAATTAACAAACACATTTTAATAGATTAAACATAAGTACACATGTGTTGGCCGTCTGTGTTTACACACTATCAAATTAAAGCTGCAGTAGGTAACTTTTGTAAAAATGTATTTTTTCCATATTTGTTAAACCTGTCATTATGTTCTGACAGTAGAATATGAGACAGATAATCTGTGAATAAATCAAGCTCCTCTGGCTCCTCCCAGTGGTCCTATTGCCATTTGCAGAAATACACCGCTCCCGGTAAGAAACAACCAATCAGAGCCAGGAGGAGTGTCTTAGCAGTGTCAATCAAGCTCGTGTGTGCGCTGATCACAAACCTCTCATGCACAGCGCGTACAGGACTTCAAATTCAAGATTACCGGTGTGCCGCAGCTTTGCTTATGGCGGACAAACAATCCAAACTGCCAATTCCTCGAGTGGCACCTGCTCATAAAATAAAGACGGGTAAACGGAAAAAGACAGATGACGATGATAAAAAAGCCAAAAAGAAAGAATTAGATAGAGCCCGAAATAAAACGAGGGTAAATATCGGAGCGGCTTTTCCGAGGTGGAGGGAGCTACGTGTCCTGAAAGGATTAAAAACCGATGCAGAGTTAGCCACATGTCTGCTTGACAAGTAAGTATCCCTGCTTGATTTGTTTCATTTTTTAAGAACTACAAAACTAAGAATTTCAAAACAGGCCTGACAAATTATGTATGGCATGGTTTCTTGTAGATTTCAGGGTGGCCCTTTGCATACTGTAACGTTAGTTACCGTTATATTATCTTACTAGCTATTTATTACTTATAGAAATAGTGCAACGTCATATAGTTACATTACATGTATTGCAAAATACGTAATGTTTTGAGGCTCCGTTGTGATGGGGGAGGAGCTTTGGAGAGAGGGCTGTAGCGCAGCAGAGAGCAAGGGGGAGTTGTGCTTGTTCAAATTTTCAGGCTAAGTCAACGTTTTCTAAAAACTCCCTACCGCAGCTTTAAGTATATTTTGAAAGGCTATCCATTAAGTGGTACACATACATTAAGTGTTTGCATCAAAACTTAAGTATACTTTGGGCTAAACTATTAAACTAAAGCATGTAATTCGTCCTGCACTGTCTGTGTTACAGAACGATTGAGAAGAGGTGAGTTATTACTTTTTAAAGAGATTGGACTTAGGATGTTTAATTGGCAGACAATGAAACGGTCGAAAAAAAGCACAGAGCTGCGAGTTCTTGGGCCTTTTCTTTCTTTCTGCCACAAAAGACAGTGGATTTATGAACAATATCCCACCAGACTACACCCAAAATCTCATTTCTCAGTTTAAATATGCACTTATGTCTTGCTCTTGGTCTAGATTTCCTCCCGTTTCACTTCCCTTTAAATCATTAATAGCATCCTACACTGTGGGAATATTCCTGGAGGAGCAAAAAGCAACAGAAAAGACTTCTTTTTTTATCTGTCAAAATGACAAAAAAATCTTTTTCTGAAATTAATATTCAATTGAATTGATGTGAACAACATGACTGGGGGAAAAAAAATTAACAGATAAAAATACATCAAAGCAGGCAGCATACAGAGCTTCCTTGGTTTTATTCTAATGAGCATCCGGCGTCTTTCCACAAGAATTGATCTCTTTCTTGTTTGTCCAACAGTAACACACACAAGTGGAGCAGTGGGAAGAGAGAAAGAAATGAGATTTAGAAGAACAAAGGCTCTCAGGGCTGTTCTGGCGAAGCGCAAGCTCACTTTCCCCAACATCCCGACTCTCCATAGGCTCCCTGCCTAGTTGGAGATGGAGCATTGTGGTCTCACACCTACAAACAGAACCTCGAGGCTGAAAGAAACCACGCAGGATGTCACCACTCTCTAATTCAATCCCCTCCGAGCGTTAGTTTGAGTCCAAGAACTGACGTTCCACAGATGAAGGGTAACACAGATGGCACACACACACACACCATGACTGACGACACATCCCCTCATCAGTATGGTCGTCTGCCGCCACCAGGCACCAGATGTTGCCTCGGTATCTTCCCACAGATGTACAGATTGATGGAGCAGCAGCCCCTTCCATCACACTTGAGCCGTCATCAACTGATTCAAACAGAACCATCTCTGCATATTAGCTTACGAAGCAGGTGGATGCAGCCGCGTAATGCTCCCGCAGGGAAGCGCTGAAGAATGGACTGCATTTGCATTTCAGAGCTCTCGCTATTGATGTTCTCAGTGAGTGAGTCATTGGCAGTCAGTCGCCATCGCAGGCGGCATTATGAACGCTGGCATTTGGGAAAAAAACGATCTAAACAGAGAACTGTATGAATTCTGCAAACTATACAAAATAATCATGTTTAAGTAGGGCTGGACGATTAATCGATAAGTAATTGAAACCGAAATTCAGAACCTCTAACTGACAATTTTCCCATGTTGGTTATTTCGTTTTTTTAATCCTATTAATACTTTCCCCTAAAAAACATACTACTGAGTGTGTGATCACGTGACTCCACCCCGTCCAGTCAGCGGCATGGAAGCAACATGGAGGCGAACTCAAACGGCGAGTCAACACACACAGACAGCGCGAGCGTGAAAGTGAGATCACTTTTGTCAAGTTTGTCAATTGTATGTCTTTAAAGGCTTGTCAGTTTGGACATTCAAGCGATTTTAGACCATTGGAAGTGTATTATATTAAGCAATACTGAGGTATTGTGGCACACAAACACTCATACAGACAGTAGCTGCACATCACGTGAAGATCGCACGCACAGAGAGGAGCGCAGAAACTTGTTGTCAATGCTGTCCTGTAAATTTATCACTAAAGTAGCTTAGAAATTCAAAAGTTATAGCATATATTTTTCTACTTTTGAAGTAACTACTTACAACCCACAGCTTTACAATTAATAAAGAGACGGTATGGCTAATTCACATATGCAATCGATCTCTCATTAATGCATTCAAATAAATGTACTGGTACTGTGCTAATTTATCTGTATCTGATTTACAACCGGCAGAAATCTGTAAGAAATGTTACGAACCATAGATAAAATAACTGCTGAAAGTACAGCACTCTTTCCTTTGGAAAAAATATCCCACCTTTAATAGTCAAGCCCATTTACAGTACAAACCTTGTCAGTGAATTATGAGAGCATAATTTCTTCAATCACAACATTAAACTATACAGCATGAAAAATGGATATTCATTTTCAGATGCTTAAGATGACAAACTTAGTGTTATTAAATTATTAGCATTTTATTTTAAAGACTAACTTAAAATGTAAAAACTGGGAAAATGAGAATGCACAATTAAATATCCAGCATTGGCAGATACCAATCAAATAAATAAATAAATAATTCATATTGGAAAATATGCATCCCAACACAATCAACTGATAGGTTGTTGGATGAATAATCAATTACATCCATTATGAAATGTCCTAACATTGAAGCATGTTATACTTTTAACAACAAACAAGGGATGGGGGTGAATGGCATTCCAAATTCAGTGGGAATCTTTGGAGCTTTTTGTGGATTCAGAATCAGGTTGGACCTGATAACTAGCAATACATTCAGTAAATGGATGTGTTATCAATAACATGCTCAAAAACATTCCATCACAACACAACCACAGCAGTGCCAACATCAGTAATTGAATCAGCACAATATTTGCGCCGTGTCGCGGGTAAGTCAAGGCCACTACTATAGATGCTCAAGAAGCTGGAGCACCAAAGGGAACTAGGCCAAAACTCAAACGGCCCTACTTAACATGGTCTACCAGTCAGAAACGCCCGCCAAGCCTCAGTGTTCTCTTGATGCTAAATTCACAATTGTGTATATAAAAAATAAAAAAAAGCTCTCAGAATAACACAAAGCAAATTAAATCACATGAAAATGTTGTATGGGGAAGCAGGGCATTTCTTGAAGGCTGGAGGGCATTTCTTCCTCAGCTTTCACTTTCCTATGTATAATAAGCCCAAAATTGCCAACTAGACACGGAAAAAGGGCGTACGCAATGGCGGACAGGAGAAATGAGGCCATGGCTGGGATGTGTCAGGAATATGCCCACAGAGGTGCCAGGACACGCCGTCTTCGCCAACCAGTCAGACCTAACTCTGGCTTTTTTCTGCATCTCCAAAACATACTTTTACCAAGGAGATTATAGATAAAGGGAGACAACCAAAATGAGATAATGAGGGGACTTAAGAATCAGAGCCTTTGCCAGTGAATCTTTCAGAGATATGGGACGGTATGTCCTCGATGAGACGGTTCTGAAATCATGCATGGCCGTCTGACAGTGCGGCACATCTGAGACGTGCGGTTTTGCGAAAAATTAAGCGGAGAACCCAAAGTAAACGCTGAACATATTTATCTCCATGCTAGAAAAATACAAGTAATACTTTAAGCTGTTTGCTCAGTCAGCCAGCCAGCGCTGGTAGAGACCGGGCTCCAAGGCACATGAAGTTTTAATCCCTAACAAATGGACGTTTTCACCTGGTCTGAATTAATTTCAACTGCAATGTGCAGATTTTTGCAGGCCACCTCCAGCTGCGATGAGAATGAAGCAGGCAGTGAAACTCTCTCAGGCCTCTTTGTTCCAACTGTTTGTTGTGCATGAGGGGGAAAAAAAGACTTAAAAACAAAGTCAGCTTTCACCCTGGAATGGCAGTGACCTCGACGGGAGAGCGAACCAGTAAAGTGGGCGGCTCTGAGGGCGATTAGTATAGCTGTATTATAGTTCTGTAATGGTACTGCGAGCCAAGAGGCACATTAGATTTAGTGGTAATCCGAGTTGGGCTCCTGTTTCCTGAGGCTTTGCTCCCTTGCACATCTAGGCTGTGCTATCTGTAGGCCGAGGAAAACAGGGACGGAATCACGGAATTCAATCATAATAATTGAATTTATTTTGTAACGCAGATTGTCACAGAATTTGGCAAATTTTGGATGAATAAAACAAATCGTGATATGGACTAGTGTCTGAATATTAAAGTTCAAAAAACCTGCAATTTAAAGGGGACCTATTATGCCCCTTCTTACAAGAAGTAATATCAGTCTCAGGTACCCTCAGAATGTGTCTGTGAAGTTTCAGCTCAAAATACCCCACAAATCACTTATGATTATAACATGTCCTTCCAATTTGCCCCTATTTGGGTGTGAGCAAAAATACGCCATTTTCATTTATGTACCTTTAAATGCAAATGAGATGCTGCTCCCAACCCCTTTCCAGAAGAGGGCGGAGCTTTAACAGCTTGTGCTTCGGATACTCTGGCAACAACAAAACCAGAGAATCTTACGCAGCCAGAAATTGTCAGTAGCGGTGTTCAACCATATATGTTCGAACCGGAGTTGGACACAGGAAAAAGTTACAACTTTTAAAATGCAGCAGGACGTTTCTGAATGGTTAATTTATGAATTTATGTAGTTGTGGAGTTAACTTTATTCAACTTATCAATTGGCATGTTCCACCATGATCATCTATAAATTGTTGTACAGGTTCATATGATGGAACTATAGTAGGATGTTGGTAATAACCCATCTTTCAGAATCAACTTTTGTGCAAATCCAGCATTGAACTGACCCTTGTTCGCAAAGGAATTAGGCATAAAATGATTTGTACACACATATAAGACCTGATATCTTTGGCACATTTCCTTCATAAATCTGTGTTTGCCATGAAACTATGTGAGGACATGAACGCATGAACATTTCCAAAGCTGATCTGAGTGTCACTTCACTGGCATTTCACCATTTCATTTGATAAAAACTATCATCAGAAACACAGAAATTGAAAGGTCTTCACTATGAACCACCAAAATTAAAGTTTGGTTTTACTTGAAGAATTGCTGACAGAAATAAATTACTTCTGTAAAACAGAATGTATTTCTGAAAGTATTAGTAATAATGATGATAATGATGATGTTTTAATTTAATTTAATTTAATTTAATTTAATTTAGTAATCCCCTCGTGCAGCACTTTATTTTTATTTTTTTTAAGTTTTATGAATTAAATTGATTTGTCATGCTTTTTGATTCTAAAAACAATTAAAATACTATGAAAATGGAATCCAGAAAAATTTAAACAGAAAACACGGAATTTGTGGAAAATGTAATGATTTCATAGGGCCGTGTGTCTTCTACCATAGGGAGCCGTGAGAGAATTACCACCTTACAGATCAGGTTCAGAGGAGATACAGCATGAATCTAAACCATCAGTGAGCTTCCTTTCTGCCCTTTACAACTAATCCAAGCTTTCCCTAATCCCCTCTCCAGCTTAAACAGTTCCAGGCAAGATGACACCCGTGCATCCTTTAAACACACATGGGCCGCAAAGAGCCATTGCAACAAACTTAATAGCCACCAACACTCAGAAGTTGAGAAGGTCTAATGTGAAAGTCAATACAAGGCCTACTTCACAGCTGGACAAATGGCAATATCCTGATCAACTGTCTCAAGACACGGCATGCACACAACATTTCTATTTCATATGGAGTATTTTGTTTAAACCATAAAGGCTAGTAGTTACAGGCATTTGTGACCATTTTTATTAGCCATTTTTTTGGCCATTATCTATATTGACCTATAAATGTTAATTTTAGTAATTCTGCGCAACTTTCAGTTCCTATTCTTTTGCATGCTTTGTGAAGCTTAAAAGCTTCAGTCCCTATTCATTGCACAGAAAAAGCACCTAATAATACCATCTCCAAAAATTCTCCATGTGTTTCATGGTAGGAAGTCATGGGTTTGGAATGACACGAGTGTGAGGAAATGAGTACATAATTTAATTTTTGGGTGAAATATTCCTTTAATGCTTCTGCTTTCACCAGCTGAATCCAACAAATCGGAAACAAATGGTGCATCCTAACAATTCCCATTTGCTCACGCCGCCACGGGCAGAAAGGCGAGATTAAAGAACTGCTGGCATTTTGGTGGAGAAAGACGACTTCTAAAAGAGGAAGAGGGTGTGTCTGGGAGCACACTGTTCTCGGGCTGTTTGGTCTCACTAAACACGGAGAGAGCAGCATGTGCTGACATCAGCATCTCCTTCACTGTGCCCTTTTCTTTTCCCTCTCCTTAAGATCCTTTGCTTTTTGTCTGTTTCTGAGCTCCTTGATTCTATTCTTTGATGCAAATTTCTCTCTAAGATTTCCATCACTTGTTTGCTTCTCTTTATTTTCACTAAACTGCCTCAGTCTTCCTTATCCTCATTTTGTTCACATTCCTCCGTCTGACAGGAATGACAGATCCTGTCTGGTCCTCAACGGATCAGACGTTATGAAAATATCCCCATGCCGGGACTTACAATTCACTGCTCAACGAAGCCCATTCACAAAAACACTACCACCACCACCATAAAACAAGCTCACTTATAGCACAGAAAGGATGGGAATATGAACATATGATAAGAGCTTGAAATACATTAATGACACTATAGGAACAAAAAATGAAAAAGAACGTAAAGAGCTTGAAGAAGTTGTGTTAGAAGCCCCAAACTAAGCCTAAATACTGCAAAATCCAGGACATTTAAATGCTAACAATTATTAGCCATTATATGCAAGGAATTGAGTTGAATTATTAGAAAATAATGCACACCCAAGTAATGCGGACATATCTTATTTTATTATATTATAAGTGAAATGCACTGGTGTTTTGGACACGAGATGTTCTGAGTTCATTTAGTGTGTTCACATAAAAGCCAAACATTTTGCAAACTGCTCTGAAACCAATCAAAACATCACCCCTAAGCTGAAAGAAACCATAATTGTGTGTGACATGAATCTTCTTGCACAATTTAGGACAATGCAAGCAGCATGAATCTGGAGATGTGTGTGCTTTCGTTCCTCACTAGCGTCATCTCAGCTGCAAGGACGTTCTCTCCACTCACAATCTCCTTCAGCGCAGCATTCGACCTGCCAAAACACTGCAAAGGCCGCTGATGAGGCACAGTGTGAGTCATTTACATAAGGTAAACATCGACCCACCAAGTAGTCGACTAGTAAAAACAAGTCATTGTGCAAACCCTAAAAGAACTAAATGATTTGTCCTCAGACCGACTTGGAAGAGAAATGGTTGTGCTTGCCACTTTATGAAGAAATGGTAATTTCCAACCAAAAACAGAGTCAGAATCCTTTTTATTTTTACAAAAATACTGTCGACACGTTGATCAACGGCTCCTTTATCCTATGTAATGATCCGTTTTGAAAAGAAAAACAGCAGCTTTCAGTGCAATCAAATATTAATGACCCTCCAGAATCTCTATTGTGAGTTTTAAGTAGTCTGAAATTCTTCAAGTGAATGCTGAGTCTCATTTAATTGCTTTGGTAGTAACTCACGTCGCTGGCCAAACACACTTCAGGCGGGAGAGAACAAAACAAAAAAGGCACAAAATAAAAAGTTCAGCAAATCTGCATCACAGATTGTGCATTTCGAGGTAGAGTTTAGTCTGTCTCTGACTGGACAAACCAGGACGAGAGAGGGAGAGAGAGAAGAAAAAAAAAATAGAAACAAAGCGATCGTGCCAAAGGGGAAAAAACTAGCCCAAACAGGAAAAGGTAGCTCCTGGATTGCCTTTGGAGAGAGCAGCAAAGCTCTTAATAAGCCTGCTGGTGGAAATGAGGGGTTCAAATGGCACGCTAATGGACTTCCTCTAAAAGAAAGTGTCAAACGGCAACAAACGGCTGTGAACATGGCCAACAAACCACCCACTGAAGCCAGGGAACACAAAGAGACTGCCAATGAAGCGTTATCTCCTGCTATTGATATCTAACGACACCGTAATTCCTCTCACTAAGAGCAAGACAAGGATTTTATACACAAACTTCACAGATCTTAAAAGACTCCAGTTAAAAGCTTAGTAAGATAAGTAATTAAATAATTAGATATGAGGCTTACTGCACTGAAACATATGC
>RJVU01053643.1:8900698-8936530 GCA_003731715.1 Anabarilius grahami
CAAAACAATTTAAATAAATAATAAATATTTAATAAATAAATCAAAATTACATTAATAAATAAAAAATTTTAATAGATACAGTATTTGTAATGTGTTTTAATAAGCAAGTAAATATTATAAATAAATAAAATATTTTTAAAAATATATATTAGATATTTAGATATTAAAGTGGTTTTCCACATCCCTGCAGTACAAGATAAAAAAATAATCTGCATCTGTACAAGAACAAGCCAAAAGCAGCAAACACTACAGCGTTTAAATAAGATCTTCACTGCGGTCGTGTCAGACAACAACTTCCTCTCAAATAAGGGTCTTTAGGGATGTGCCAACAACTAACAGTTTAAAACGTACTATTTTATTTCACAACATATGTCACCCAATTCTCTTACAAACTCAAAACGGCTGTATTACATAAGAACTTCCAAATGTCAGGAGCTACATCAACCATCACTATATAATCATGTACTATAGAACGGAAAAAGAACGGAGCTTCTGTTTTATACTAATGCAACCCATATCCACGTCTACAGAGGACCTGTTTGAGGACCCGTACTCTGCATAAGTTGCCAATAACAGGCCAGTGTCCTGCAAGGTAGACAAACTTCAACGACAAACATCTGAGTGTATAACTGAGGGTGTAATGTTTAGGGATTTTGAAGCACGAGGCGATCAGCCGTTAGCTTGCAGCGAGCCAGTCATTCCCTCAGCATTCCTGAAGAGGCACACACTGAGCTCGCTGTGGGAAAAGAAACGGAGAAGAGACATGAAGTTTGAGTATTTAAAGGGGCCACAATATCATGACCGCTTTCAGCCTCTTTGATCCTTACAATTAAGCAGACTCTTTTTGCTACCATATAAGTCATCCAAGTTAACGACCATCACACTCAGCCATAGCTTGCAATCAGTGCCAAGTCAATCACTTTTACTTTTATGCATTTGGCAGATGCTTTTATCCAAAGCGACTTAAGTGCATTGAAGGTATATATTTTTAATCAGTTAATAACCCAACATGAAACGTCATGTAAATGCCCTAAACTGCATTTTTACCTGGGGAAAGTAGCATAAACATAGCCATTACGTTAAGACAGTGTCTTAAGATCTAGTATGGCCCACTAGCTAATATCACTTAGGATAATCATTAACTGACAGTTTGTGGAGACCAGATTTCGAGGACGGACCCGATTTGTCATAACACCGGGACACACCAAGCCTACATTGGCCAATGTCGGGCTGTCAGCGAGTGTCTGCCGGGCGAGTTTTTGCGGTGTGTTCCACACGTCAGCTCTCGTGTTGGTGGTATTTTGTCCTATTCAGCATTGCTGAAATGAGTTGAATCGGCATCGGGGCCATCGGTGAGAGTGGGAACTCTGATTGGATGTTCACTTTAGCGAAAGAGTTCAATTAAAGCGAAAGTAATGAAAGAAAGCAAGTCATTCAAGACGGCAAAGAGAGAAGGCTGGTCTAATGTTATGTTATCCTACCTGAGCATTCCAAAACGAAAATATTTTCATAACATGAGTCAATTAAAATGAAGAAAGTTATCAACATAACTGATATTCAAAATGCTAAGCAAGCGCTGCTTTGTTTAAGTTTCGTATATCTGCATATATCTCATATTCTTGTTTCGGTTTCTCCTTTTGAATGATGAATATAGATTATTAGATGAATATATTATATTTATATTGATACCTGCTGATATACAGTTAATTCCTACACACAGACGCAGAACGTTTACAGTCGGCTGTAGTCTGTGCTGTGTGTTTTCCTGCATGCTGCATGCTTTCCTGTAGCTCAGTGGTTAGAGCATGGCACTAGCAATGCCAAGGTCATGGGTTCGATCCCAGGGATTGCACATACTCAGATATAAATGTATAGTATAATGCAATGTAAGTCGCTTTGGATAAAAGCCTCTGCCAAATGCATAAATGTAAATGTGTTCAAGCGCACATTTTTAGGTAAAGATGCAGAAGACGCAAGGCAACAATGCCACAGGTTTTCGTTGCCACAATTTTTTTGAAGTTGGCTTGATGTGTCCTAGGGGTTGCACCGACTAATCGACTAGTCGACTTTACGGCTCTGCCATGACGCTTTAAGCATGACGTCGACTAGTCGCTGATCATGGCCTATAGAGGGAGCAACAGGATAAGACATCTTTGAAGTCCACATTTACGCACCGTATCCAACAGTTAATGACAAGTAAATGCATACTCCAAGAGTGCTGCACAAGATTTGTTTGATTATACCATCTGCACGCTCAATATTGATTGGATGAATGTTTTAAAACCGCTTATTGTACAAGTACGTTAGTTGCCGTTCTACACTGCGCTGCTACATTACACGCACACACATACAGACAGCAGCATGCAGATCATGTGCAGATAGATCGTGCGCATACAGAATTATTATTGTCAACACTGTTCTGTGATTTATCAATAAAACAGCTTAGAAACTGAAAAGTTCTAGCATATATTTCTTAACTAAAACACACAGCTTCACTATTAATAGAGAGACGCTGCCAGGTAGAATGAATTCACACGGAATCGCTCACTCACTAATGCATTCATATAAATGTAAGTAATCTTAACTGTGCTACTTTATCTGTATCTGATTTAGAACGTGCAGAAATCTGTGAGAAATATAACCCAAAGACAAAAGAACTGATAAAATAAAATAATGTAGGAGCAATAGGCTTATTTTTAAAAGTTGTTGAGCTGATTTGAACTAGAGCGGCGCATTTTTAGAACGCCGTGTCATGCGCGAGACGCTGCAAAAGATACAAGACGCGAGCACAGCGGTCATATACACGTACGTCTGGCACATATTTACATAGAAAAACAATGGAAAAGTAGCGCATTGGATTGGAAAAATGCATTCTGTGTGAACGGCTCCTTATTTGTTCATGTCATCAGACTAGTCGAAGTCAACTCGACTTAAAATCACATAAATGTCGACTTTAAAAAATCTGATTTCATTTAACATCTTCATTTGTGTTTCGAAGATGAAAGAAAGTCTTACAGGTTTGGAAGGTTAATAAATTTTACTGGTATTGGCAGCAACTACTGAACTTAGAATTGTGTCAACTCTAGTACCCAATATTAAAAGTAAAAAAGAAAGAGGAAAAGATATATTACTAAATATTAAACGCAACAGTGGAAAAGAAATGAGGCACAGAAGTCATTCCTCCAGGCATCCAATCGAAGCAAAGTATGAGTCACATCACACTTCCTCTTCAGTGCAATGCGTCAAACTCGTGTGTAAAACCTGCCTTTTCACACACAAACCATTTTTTATTTATTTTTTTAAACAGCAGATCAGGTTATTTAGTGCATCACCTGATGACTGTGTGTACATGCATTTCCCTTATCTTACCCTTTTACCTTAAAAAAACTGAAGAACAAAAAAGACACAGATTTAACTAATTGAATAAAAGCAGCAGCTGAAAGCAAAGTACATTGGAGAGGTAAAAATAGCAGTGCCACAAAGACGCTCTTGTTCGAGGGTTTCTTGATGAAAACACGGAGGGCAAAAGAGTGAGAGAGACAGAGACAGACTTATAAAGATAGCGCGGGTGTGACAGCATCTCTCAGAGGGAGGGGCCACGTGTCAGACCTGTAGGAAACAGATGCTGTTGGTTTTCATTTGCATTAGCTGTACTTTGGCATGTTTGGCTGTTGGCATGGAAATGATGCCAAACCACAAAAATTCCCCTCAGTCCACACAGAGGGCCGTCCGTATACACTTAATGCTGCATGCAAATCCTGCTTCACTACGATTAACAGGGTTATGGCATATATAATGCAATTACTACAAATGTAGACATCTTAAAGGTCAAGGCAAAATTTTCAATCTTCAAATAAATATTGTGTAAATGAATATTAATTGGAGCAAAAGATTTCTTTTTCGAATAAATATATACTGTTATTTTTTACTCAAAGAATTCTGAAAAAAATTGTATCATGGTTTCCACAAAAATATGAAGCAGCACAACAGATTTCAACATTGATAATTATTATAAATGTTTTAAATCAGCATATTGGAATGATTTCTGAAGGATCATGTGACACTGAAGACTGGAGTAATGATGCTGAAAATTCAGCTTTGCCATCACAGGAATAAATTACACTATATATATTTAAATAGAAAAAAGTTTTTTGTTTCTTTTTAAATTGGAATAATATTTCATTGCCTGTAGGTTGACGTTNTGTATATGTAACAAAAAAGGAGGAACAAGAAAGATATTTAATAATTGCTCTAGTCTAGTCTAGAAAGTACCCCCCCGCCCCTGCCGGATGGTCCGTTCTGGTTGTTCACGCGGGCACCTGCCTGACGCAGGGCATCATAAAGGAATTATGCTTAGGGCACCAAAATGGCTAGCAGCGGCACTGAGCATATTGGAATGATTTCTGAAGGATCATGTGACACTGAAGACTGGAGTAATGATGCTGAAAATTCAGCTTTGCACCACAGGAATAAATTACACTATATATATATTTAAACAGAAAAAGGTTTTTTGTTTCTTTTTTAATTGGAATAATATTTCATTGCCTGTAGGTTGACGTTAGCCAATAAGTAGTTTCAGAGCAGAGCAAGTTATTGTGTAAAAAGAAAGGAGGAAAAAAAGACCCCTTGAGGAATTTGCACAAATGTCAAGGACTTAATTAAATGTTTTCTTTTTTGGTTTAAATTTTATGAATTAACAAAAGAAAAACTAAATTAAAACTACAATTGCATGCTGCAATATGAACAAAAAACTAAACAGAATTACAGATAAAATGAACCAAGTTGTCAAATTTCCATTGGATTTAATCATCTGACTAAATCTTTTGACCACTGGTTTTTAACAGGTTGTCAAAAATAACCAATTAGGAAGTTAATCCATTAAATGTTGCTCAATCAAACTTTATTGGGTCCTAAAATAAAAAACAACTAAACTGAAATTAAACAAAAAAAATACTAACTANATAATATTTCATTGCCTGTAGGTTGACGTTAGCCAATAAGTAGTTTCAGAGCAGAGCAAGTTATTGTGTAAAAAGAAAGAAGGAGGAAAAAAAGACCCCTTGAGGAATTTGCACAAATGTCAAGAATTTAATTCATAAAATTTAAACCAAAAAAGAAAACATTTAATTAACAAAAGAAAACTAAATTAAAACTACAATTGCATGCTGCAATATGAACAAAAAACTAAACCGAATTACAGATAAAATGAACCAGTTGTCAAATTTCCATTGCATTTAATCATCTGACTAAATCTTTTGACCACTGGTTTTTAACAGGTTGTCAAAAATAACCAATTAGGAAGTTAATCCATTAAATGTTGCTCAATCAAACTTTATTGGGTCCTAAAATAAAAAACAACTAAACTGAAATTAAACAAAAAAAATACTAACTAACTACTGAAGTTTTCAAAGCTATATGCGTAAGTATCGAAATAAAATGCAAGTCTGTCCACTCAAAGGACAACACAAACTTGGAAACAATGGGTTTATGATTATGATTGAAAAAGAAAACAATATGACTGATAAAGCACACTACACAATTGCCAATTACTTGCGCAATCGTATCAGTACACAAACAGCTGGAGAGATATTTATGGCTGTTACTCCACAGAAGGAGCATTTCAAGCTTGCTGGCTTTCATGCTCGAGCAAACCCCTTTAACCTCTGTTTGTATTTATTTTTAAATGAAGCTAGTAAACATTTATTTGCTCATTGCAGCTATAATTTTAGCATCCTGCTCGGGAGCGCCGAGGAGCAACAGAATAACACATACATGAGTCCAGCGGCCACAGGATGTCTGAAAATACATGAGGTTTGCCACATACACGGCAGTCTGCTGCGAAGAACTGAAATGAGTTGTGAACCAAAGAGACAGAGACACCTCAATCTTTTCATTCTGAACGTGAAGATCTACACGTCACATTTAGTTGGACCTCGTTAGACAAACAAATTAAAAATGTGCAAAGAATGCTGGAGACAGTGAAAAAGCATGTCTGGGGAAAGATACCATCAGAACTGGTAAAACCTAATTAAAGGGTAAATAATAAAGGTCACGACTTGGAAAAAAGACCATCAGTGAACCTATTCAACTCTCTGACAGAGCCAAAGAATGAACTAGAGCTGGTTAGTCCATCGTCTAAACTAATAAACCCCGTGGAAACAGGTGAGCAAAGCTATGAATAGCTAATATTGTAACTTTGACAAGCTAAGAGGCCCAATCAAATTAAGCTCAGAGGATCAAATCATTGAGAATGTTTAATATGATTGACTACTCATTCTGGGTGCTGTCAAGGTCAACTGGGCTTCAACCCAACCAATGATACTGTTCAAACTCTAGTGAGCTGCCCAGCTGTCTACTGCTGTCTAGGTAGAACACTAACTGAAATGAAATATCATAAGTGGCCAATTTGGAACAACTTTTAAATACATTGATTGGGTCTCTACAGCACACATAAATATTGGGTAAAACAGATCATTTTTAATTTATTTAGGACAAAAAACAGACAAGTATACACTATAGTTCAAAAGTTTGAGGTCGGTAAGATGTATAATGTTTTTTGAAAGAAATCTCTTCTGCGCACCAAGGTATGATCAAAAATATAGTAAAATAGTGAAATATTATTGCAATTTAAAATAACCGTTTTCTGTTTGAATATATTTTAGAGTGTAATTTATTCTTGTGATGGCAAAGTTGAATTTTCCAGTCTTCAGTGTCACATGATCCTTCAGAAATCATTCTAATATGCTAATTTGCTGCTCAAGAAACATTTCAATATTGAAAACCATTGTGCTGCTAAATATTTTGCTGGAAACTGTTCCATTTTTTAGAATTCTTTGATGAATAGAAAGTTCAAAAGAACAGCATTTATTTAAAAAGAATTATGTGTCCTTACTATCACTTTTTCTCAATTTAAAGGGTTAGTTCACCTAAAAATAAATTTTCTGTCATTAATTACTCTCCCTCATGTCGTTCCACACCCGTAAGACCTTCGTTTATCTTCGGAACACAAATTAAGATATTTTTTGATGAAATCCGAGAGGTATAGGACTCGTTCAAAGACAGCAATTTAACCACCACTTTTAAGGTCCAGAAAGGTACTAAAGACATCGTTAAAACAGTTGACGAGACTACAGTGATTCAACCTTAATTTTATGAAGCGACGAGAATACTTTTTGAGCGCAAAAACAAAACAAAAATTACAACTTTATTCAACAATATCTTCTCTTCTGTGTCTTCTGTACGTTCAGCGCTTCCACGTTCTATGTCAGAACGCCGGCTCAGTATTGGCCAACGCTGTTCACATGAGCAGCACGACGCATTTGTAAATAACGCAATAACGTCAATAATGACTCTGCGTTCTGACATAGAACACGGAAGCGCTGAATGTAAACAGCGTATGAGAATGACACAGATGAGAAGATATTGTTAAATAAAGTCTTTATTTTTTGTGCACAAAAAGTATTCTCGTGGCTTCATAAAATTAAAGTTGAACCATTGCAGTCACGTCGATGGTTTTAACGATGTCTTTAGTACCTTTCTGGACGTTGAAAGTGTTGATTAAATTGCTGTCTAAGGATGAGTCATAAACCTCTTGGATTTCATCAAAAATAATTGCAATTCTTACGGGTGTGGAACAACATGAGGGTGAGTAATTAATGCCAGATTTTTCATTTTTGGGCGAATTAACCCTTTAATGCATCCTTGCTAAATAAATATTAATTTGTTTAAAGTTTGGGGTTAGTTAGTAAGACTTTTTGTGTGTATTTACAGTGAATTTTGGGATAGCCTCATCCATGAAAGATAGTGCTGCCTTAGAATTGAATTGAATATGTTGGGAGCGCACACTGCCTATGATGTCTGGTAATCTGTAATCTACATAGATTTTGGAACAGATACGACAATGCAAATTCAAATGGAAAACAAAATTCCATCCATTGTTATAATGCCACAATGATGCATAAAAATGCACAAGAACCCAAGAATTGTTTTATTATTATGGTGGACAAACATTGCGGGTGAAGTTTCGAGCCGGCACAAACTATTTGTGCTTTTGAGAAAAGCTTCACATATCTGCGCACTGCCGCCAATCCTCAAAACACTATAACCGAGTGCAATAATGACCAATCTTGCATAGATCTCCAAAAAAGATTCCATGAAAATGGCCACAAAATACAGGACTGCACTGGCAGTATAATTCCGGGCTTCGCCGAGTGGCAAGAAATAGACGCGACTACAGGCGTTTGTTTGTTAGAGCTCGAAGAACAGAATATGCGTGTGGGAGGCTGATTTCCTGTGGATGTCTGAGCAGAAAAAGAAACTAAAGACTTATTGACACACTATGTGACACATAGAAGAAGGTGAGAGAATGGAGGCCTGGATCATGAAGTGGCTGTGAGGCTGAGAAAACTAAAGAATATATCTCATTTTTTTCAGCCAAGTATAAAATGTATTCAATATTTTGAGTATCTGCTGTGAAATGGCTTTAAAAAATAGTTTTTTTTTAATCATAGGAGCCATCATTTCAAACAAACATGTCAACATGAAATCAAAACCTACTTCCTAAATACATGATCCTGGAACAATTCATTGCTCCAAAATTGATTTAAAAAAATGATCAAAATCATATTGGTTATTCAATAACACATTTACTAGTGTTCATACACGACACAGATCTGTGGTCACAATGACACAACAGATGTGATGCATGGAAATACGTGCTTGACAAGTTTCACTTCTGGTCTACTGAGCTTGCACAGGGAGCTGAACCATACGTAAGAGCTTCTAGGTTTGAAAACTCACAGATGCAATCATCATTACACTGGAAGAGGAAGCAGATAAGTCACGGCACGATGCCAACATGGGGATGGATCTCTAAATGGTGGCCAGACAAGTCATGTCAGTTTCAGACTCTGTGTAAGTGGCATGTCATCATGGAGCTCAGTGAGAAACAGAAAAGATTCTAAATGATAATGTGAAATCAAAATGCAACTAATTAATTTGATCAAAAAGAAAAAGAAAAAAAAAAGCCTCCGGTTATACTGTGGAAAAGAAAGACAAGTATACACTATAGTTAAAAAGCTAGGGGTCTGTACGTTTTTTCAATTTTTTTGAAAGAAGTCTCTTATGCTAACCAAAGCTGTATTTATTTGATCAAAAAGTAATAAATTATTGCAATTTAAAATAACTGTTTTCTATTTGTATATTTTTTTTAAATACAATTTATTCCTGTGATCAAAGCTGAATTTTAAGCATCATTACTCCAGTCTTCAGTGTCACGTGATCCTTCAGAAATCATTCTAATATGCTGATTTGCTGTTCAAGAAACATTTCTTATTATTATCAATGTTGAAAACAGTTGTGCTGCTTCATATTTTTTTGTGGAAACCATGATACATTTTTTTTCAGGATTCTTTGATGAACAAAAAAAGTTCAAAAGAACAGCATTTATTTGAAATAGAAATCTTTAGTAACATTATAAATGTCTTTACTGTCAGTTTTGATCAATGCACTGCTGATAATATTAATGCGTCCATGTTGAATAAAAGTATTAAACTGTTCTTGCAAAAAAAGTTTTTTACTTTAGTAGCAATAACAGTGTCCTAACTAGATAACTAAAATGCTGAATGGTTAGGATGGAAGAGAACACATTTTTCATCCCATTTTTCTTTTTTTTTTTTTAAATCACATTTTTCCAGGTTAGGACATAGTATTAAATGAGTTACTAATATTATTCCTTATTTTATTTAATGTTGAGAAAGTCTATTCTACCAAGACAATGAACAGACCAAATAAATGCACTGACAGTTTAGTGACACGAAAGTCATAAATCAAGGCGCAGATGGAAAAAATGTGGAACCCAATATTGGCTTACAGCTTCCATTCTTTGTCTCGTCATTTACGGCTATTTTCCGAGCAAACGGATGGGCTGACAACTAAATAATGGCTGAAGAACGGCCTGTCAATATCAGTCAGAATGTGAACGATCACTCAGAGTCACGTGACAGGAGACAAAACGCTGTACAACATGACATGTGATTTACATCTTGCATTGTTCTTGCTTGAGGGCTTTTCTCTATTTTCAATGGAACAAACTACTACTTTACAACGCTCTTAATTGGCACATTTGTTGGAATAACTAAGACAGCTCTTCTTTCAGTTGTAATTTGTGAGCAGAAGTCCCACACGTCGTTCAGACAGAACATCTGTGACAACATAATTGGTGTAAAGATTAGCCAAACTGCGCTGCTGAACAAAGCGCAGCTACTTTCTTCTAGCAGAACTTCTGCATTCAGTGTGTCTACATTTAATAACAGGCTCAAAAAAGGGATTTTAAGGACTTTCCCCGAGAGTACGTTACACAGCAACTCTTGCTCAGTTTTACTAAAAAGCACAACGAAAAAGCAAACTTCCATATTTATCATAAAAGCATGAGCTAAGTGTGGACACTATCAGAAACTATCAACCGTTTTTGGGATCACTATTATGAAGAAAATAATACTTTTATTCAGCAAGGATGCATTAAATTGACAATATTATTGAACAAAGAATCCTGAAAGACACTGTTTGATGGTTTTTCACAAAACTATAACATTGATAATTGATAAGACATGTTTCTTGAGCACCAAATCAGCATTTTAAAATGATTGAAATATATAGAAGCTCTATATTACAGAGTTTCATTCTTTACAAAGGAAAATAAAATACTAGTCATTATTATTCATTTACTAAAACACAAAAAATCTTACTAATCCCAAACTTTTGAAAAGGTAGTATATCACATAAGTAATTTTATATATCTGTCACTTCTGGCTGAAACATTTCTACAGTCTGAGATATTTACCATCAAACAGACACATCAGAGAGACTGGCAAACACATAATGGTTAAGGGTTCTCTGATTGATCGGGCGCCAATCGTTATCGGCCAATAATAGCTTTATATAATTTGAACAGTGGTCCCTATAAAGGCCAATTTTTGATGCACAGCTAAATATGCTTTATTACATTCACCAATCTGGCAGTTCTACCAGGTGTCTGAAAAGGACAATAAATTTGCAAGCCCAAGCTTAACATCCAAACCAGCTAGATTAGAGATGGTCGTAAAATACAGTCTACTGTTGCTAAACTGCAGGACATGCTCGATAAAAAGGATTAAAACTGCATTAAGATACTGTTCCCAAAGTATTCTGTGGAACACGGAGAAGCAAACTGAACTTTGAGCTTTGAGTTCGTGCCTAAAAAGATTAAAAGACACAGAAATATGTCAAAATGCCTGGCTTGGTGAGTATTCGCTTAAACACCATCGGTACATAAACAGTTGGGAAATAAGTCGATTGTGTTAGTGTAACAGTTAGGGTTAGGTACCTGTATTGGTACCTGAAATTCGGTGCCAGTACCCAATGGTACCTTTTTTCGGTACTTTACTCTCTGTGTAATAACAAAAACTTTTATTTCAGTGAAAAATAATAATAATAATATTTTTAAAAAATAATGCGTTCAGACACATGTGCCGTGAGTGTTTCCTCAGCACAGTAGCACAAAAGTGTTGTTTCATTTTCCCCACGATGCTGTCAGAGCTGGAGTTTGACTAACAACACATGGAAAATATGACTGTGACAATATTTAGTACGTAACAACATGTGGAGTGCACGTGAGAGCGGTTTCTGCGCGGAACGCAAAACTAATATGAGAATAACAATGCTCAATAGCAACGTGGATCATAGATCATATACAGACTGGAGTAAGCGCGTTTCAAGTATTTACTGACATATTGCAAATAGAGTTGTCTCAGTTTGCATCTAGTTTTGTGAAATGTAACCACACTTCAGAACGTTTAGCCATTGCCCTTTGTGTTGTGTTTGAGCAAGTTGCTGGGGTGACTTCGCATGGTCTCTCTCTCTCTCTCTCTCTTTCTTACGTACCTTACTCTCGCGCCCAGATGTGTTCTCAGGTACTGGAATTTGGCACCGATTGATTAATGTGAATCAGTAGTCAGTAGTACCGACGTAATTCGGCCGGTTCCCGGTGCCGAGTTAGGTACCCAACCCTAGTAACAGTATATTGTATCCGTGCATTCGGTCTTAAAGTGACAGCAGCCTAATTTACCTGATGCTGTCTGTGTCATTAATGTGAATCAAACAACAAAGGACAGAGAAAATCACTCATTGCTCTTTAGCAGATTCAGTACGATTAATCTAGATTTAATTTATACAGTGAAGACCATGCAGTGTTGTTTTACATGCGATTAATTCCTGTTGATGAAGACTGTTTTGTTTTTTTTAATCTTTATTATTTTTATTTTACAGGAATGCTAGGCCTATATTTGTCTAAGCTGTGAGAGGGAATGGAATATGTTGCACACATTGCTTGCCAATAAATAAAGAGTTGTCAATTCATGATACTTTCTCATCTCTTAATTTTTTATACTTAAAATACATTGTTGTTAAGAATATTGGCCTATTATTTATTTCGGTGATCAGTATCGGACAATACTGCTGCCAGTGATTGGCAATCGGCCCCAAAAATCCTGATCGGAGCACCCTTAATAATGTTTAGACACTCATATGCGGAAGGCAGCAACCAGGACAGGACAAGGTCAGCTAGCGAGAGATACGAGAGCAGCTGCGAGAAGGTTCCCAGATCGACAGGTTTAATATAACACAGGTGACGAGTGTCCAGCTGAGCAGTGCTAAGGTTTGATATCACTGGTTAAGAGTAAAAAGATTAGATAAAAGAGTGCCATGAGGTGGGTGGGTGGTTGCTTACTGGACCAAGTCAGAAAAGTCCACCCACACGTCTCAATGATATATCTGACCTCTAGATTTGGCTCGGGTCCCTCGTTAACGTTAACTATAATGATAATAACTATATTAGTTTTCACAGCAATGTTTATTATAAACACGCTGAAGTTTTATCATCTGCCGCTTTAATGCTCGAGCACTTTAAAAGCCGAATGGATTCTGATTAGCTGTCAATGTTCTTATTATTCATCTGTTGGAAAAATTATAGTTATTGTCATAGTTATTGGTGTGAACAGGCCTTTACAGGTCAAAGTGATGCTTGACTTAGCAAATTATAACAAATTGGTTGCTAAATGGGCAATTCCGAGAAAAACAGACAGAGAAAATGTGACATTTCATTATACCCGCTTAAATTGCGCACAGAATCATCTCAAGTATTCGCGAGCCCAAAGCAGAGGTCAGATGAGACTGTTTGCGCTCTGGCCATAAACAAACAGAAGCTGAGCAGCAGCACAGACAGATACACATCTGAAGAGCTCCTAACAGACTAAGACGCTTAATATCAGTATTTAAGGGAGTAACAGGCTGCCATTTTGAGCCATGAGGTCTTTGAGGTCACTTTACGAGGCTGAAGCTCTCGCAGGGCCCGTCGAGACTTGCAGTGCAGTAGGTCTCGGCCGTTTCCATAAAGAACCAGAGGCAGAATACTCCGACATTAATAGCAGGTTGCCCAGCTGTGCCGTCTCTAACTAATCCTGCACGGCTGTAATTAAAGCACACATCAAATGCGCATTAAAATCCCAGCGGCCCCAGTCACAGGGGAGACTCGTTAAGACTTGGAGGTTCCAATTCCGCCCCATTCCACAAGCCGAAAAAGATTCATGGAGCACCTCTGATAACTTTCCAACCCTTAATTTTTCCGTTTTGCAAATTTGTGAAAAGTGATGTCACATTTACGGTGACGAATTGTGCATGTGGCTCCTTCATCTGGAGCAGATGGAAAAAAGGTAATATTGCCTTGACGGATGGTCTTGGTAGACTAAACGATACGCAATGACTTATTTGAGATGTTGGAGAAAAATGCAAAGTGCTTTACTCAAAACTAGCAGAAAACAGGAAAGCGCCGCCACATCTAAAAAAAAAAAAAAAAGGGAAAAAAAAAGGAAAAAAAAAAGAAGGAAATCCAGATAAACTTTAACAGCACAGAAAGATCCACACAAAACTTCTAGTTTCCTTTCCACCTGAAGCTGTAGATGGAGGAACATGCCTAGGTCACACTTCACCCCAAAATCAAATAATATTTCCTGCCTGAAAAACACTATTTTAGGACCATGATATTTTGCATTGTAAAATATTTATGGAAATTAAGCACATTTTCTTCTACAAATGACTAACACATCTGGATCTTTCACTTTCTTCCTTATTAGCAATAGTCATTTTCAATACTGCATTATAGTGTTAAGCGATATTTCGATATGTATCGATACTGGAATATCTAAAATGGTTCAGATACTCATTTTCTGCAGTATCGACACCGATATAAGCTGCACTTTCTCACTCTCTCTTCTCTACGACGGCGAATTGACACACTCCCGCCTCCTGTCACTCACTCACTCGTCTCATTCGCTCCAGTTGAATAGTGCTTAATTGTAGTCATTTCCACAGGTTTCGTTCTCACACCAAAAGCACGTGCACCACTGATATATATAAGTGATGTGCAAATAAAGCTGCTTCTCAAACAGCTCGAGCACCAAATTGACTTCTTTTTTGTGGCTTGTTGTGCTTAAACGGTCAAATACATACAAAATTATGTCAAAATGATCATCTTGCCAAGTATTCAGATAAATACAGTCAGTTTTGGAACGTAAATAGCTGAGAAAAACACATGATGTTGTGTAACAGTATATTGGATCCGTGCATAAACTCTTAAAGTGACAGCAGCCTAATAAACCTGCTGCTGTCTGTCATGTTAATCAAAGTCTGTCACTAAAACAAATTCCTAGTATGTGTAAACAACATACCTGGCAATAAAGCTCTTTCTGATTCTGATTCTGATTCTGAACAAAAGACAAAGAGAAAATCACTCACTGCTCTTGACTGAATAACTTCTGTGACTTTAATTATAAGCATTAATCTGTCTGATTTTTAAAAGATCAATAAATACTATAATAATAAATACTTCAATAACATCAATAAATACTTTGAAAAATGTATTGCTCATTGTTAGTTTATGCAGCAACTAATGAGATCTTATTGTAAAGCGTTTACCTGTGATGGAATGGAATAAAAAAAAATTTAAAAAATGGATTAAAAGTAATAAGAATCATGGAGAATTATTGCAAATTCTCTCAAAATGAAAACATCCAGAAACTTTACAGTAATGAGAAATCTACTTAAATGACATGAAAACAATGCAGAAAATGTAATGGTCCTAAAAAAGTATTAATTTTCTTGATGCAAAATAAAGAACATTTTTTACACCTCCGAGTTTTTTTGTGAAATATGACAGACTTGTTCTCTGCAAATGGCCAGTCTTTTTTAAAGTAGTTTTCAGCTACTCAGTCTGCTCACAAAATGAAAAGGGGAAGATGATGCCATAATAGTATAAGATGATGACCTTCATCCATTGGAGAGACGATGACTCATCTCTCCAAGGTCTGAGGTCACCCTTTCAAAAAGTCAGTGTCCAATCTCCAAAGCTTAATTTCCTATGAGTCACCCCATCACGGCTTTGATAAAACAGCTGATCTAGAACAGCCATCCCTGGTCGGCAGAGATAGGCCATGTTCCCGTTTGAACACATTCCACTATTGTACAGCTCTATCAGTAATANCTTCAATAACATCAATAAATACTTTGACAAATGTATTGCTCATTGTTAGTTTATGCAGTAACTAATGAGATCTTATTGTAAAGCGTTTACCTGTGATGGAATGGAATAAAAAAAAAATTTAAAAAATTGATTAAAAGTAATAAGAATCATGGAGAATTATTGCAAATTCTCTCAAAATGAAAACATCCAGAAACTTTACAGTAATGAGAAATGGATAAAATCTACTTAAATGACATGAAAACAATGCAGAAAATGTAATGGTCCTAAAAAAGTATTAATTTTCTTGATGCAAAATAAAGAAAATTTTTTACACCTCCGAGTTTTGTGAAATATGACAGACTTGTTCTCTGCAAATGGCCAGTCTTTTTTAAAGTAGTTTTCAGCTACTCAGTCTGCTCACAAAATGAAAAGGGGAAGATGATGCCATAATAGTATAAGATGATGACCTTCATCCATTGGAGAGACGATGACTCATCTCTCCAAGGTCTGAGGTCACCCTTTCAAAAAGTCAGTGTCCAATCTCCAAAGCTTAATTTCCTATGAGTCACCCCATCACGGCTTTGATAAAACAGCTGATCTAGAACAGCCATCCCTGGTCGGCAGAGATAGGCCATGTTCCCGTTTGAACACATTCCACTATTGTCCAGCTCTATCAGTAATACCTGGTCAGGTATCGCCGAAATCCTTTGAAGGATCAAAGCCGCCCAGGAGTTTTGATGGTGAAAAGAATGCAGCTCTTTTCTGCTTCACTCTAACCTATAATTTTCAGTACCGTGAAAATTGCAGCTCTGAGAGTTCAATGAAGAGGCATTTTCGAACAATACGCATTATAAACCTCGCGCTGCAGGAAATATAGGACACTAATAATTATGCAAAGGGTACTCTGCTCTATCTTGGTCATGTGATCACGGTGGTTTGGCCCTGTAATTATACAAACTACACACACACACACACACAAATAAATTAAAAAAATATCCAGGTGTATTGCACGTTATGCCCCACAAACTTCATCTCATCTTACCTCATAGGACCAGACGCACTGCACCCCGGCGAATCGGCGCACGCAGCGGCCCACCTCCACGTCCTCATGGGTGGTGTACATCTCCTGCAGGCACTGGCGGATGTGGGGCACCATTCTGCGCAGCACCTCACGGCTCATGATGACGCCAGGGCCGCCCATGCAGAAGTTCTCCCCTGGTTCCAAGGCCAGCTTGCCCAGTTCGTCACGGGCGCCCATGCCCGTCTGGCCAAGAAAGATGGCCTCGCTGCTGTTGAGACTCCTCAGAAAGCTCTCCAGCTTCTCGCTTTTGATGTAGACATCGTCGTCGGCTCGCATGAACCACTCGAACTGGTCCAGGTAGTGGTCATGCATGTACTTGAGCATCATGAAGGACTTCTTCTGCGGAGGGTACGAGTCGTCCACGTTCTGCAGAGCCACAACGGGAATTGGGATTGTCGTGTCAGAACCCTCGCTGGAGAAAAATTCCACTTTGCCAGGAATAGTCTTGGCCCAGGTCCTACATAACACAAAAAAAAGGAGAAATATGTGTGTGAGCATCATAACACAAACAAAAAAAACTTCACTAACAGTTCACAATTAGCGATCGGTCGACAAATAAATTGGCCTGGGGTGAGCGGTATGACCAAAACCCTACATCATGTTAACAGTAAATCACAATATAGTTATTTGTGCTGCAAATTCACCCCAAAATGTTTTATGTAGTACCCTAACAAAACAGTTATGTCTATTTTTCTATATTATCAAACGAAAGGCAATTCAAGGAACTATTGTTAAAAAAATAAATTAATAGTAGTAATAATAATAAAATGTTATCTCTCCTATCAAAACCTGTTTATTTCAGCTATTTAGTTTACAAATTCTCACATCATCGTTAAATTAAATTATCAGGATTGTGATCAGCTTAGGAAAAAATAAATAAATAAAAATATCGACCAAATTTCCCTATTCAATATGGATAAACAACAACAATGAAAATAATTATTATTAAAAACGTTATTATTTTTAACTTACAAAAAAAAAAACCCACAGAAATAATAATGTAGCAATGATATTAATGTACTGAAACATAAAACAAGCGTTTATTATTATTATATTAAATGGTCTACCTTCCATATTCAAGATACGAAGAAAGCGTAAACTGGCATTGCGTCAGTTCAGCTTTTTTCCGTAAAGCCGCGCACACACTTAACGATTGTAAGGCCGATTATGAATGTAAATTGATACTTATGACTGATCGCGCTCAAACGCGTCCAGTCGCGTTCAGTCTGCGATTACAGTCGGTGTTCAAATTCCATGTGTAAGTATATAAATCTGCTTCAGTCGCAGGAAACAATCGGTATATGTGTTCAGTTCAGTCTTAGAATGTTTCAGCTAATCGTTAGGTGTGTCCCCGGCTTAAGTTAAATAAGGAAGGCGCAGGACGAAGCATAAGCTTTTTTAACTGCGAGAGTTTTACACTTTCTTCGTAAGTTGAATACGGAAGGCAGTCTGGCGGAAGCTTGATATTTTACTTCATAACTTGTTAAATATGGATTTTGGTTTTTTGCACTCTTCAGAAGGCCTTTATTAACCCATGTGGAGCCATGTGGAATACGTTTATGATGGATGAAAGCACTTTCTTCAGCTCATACTCGTGAACCATGTTCACTGCCATTATAAAGCTTGGATGCATCATTTACATTTACATTTACATTTACATTTATGCATTTGGCAGACGCTTTTATCCAAAGCGACTTACATTGCATTATACTATACATTTGTATCTGAGTATGTGCAATCCCTGGGATCGAACCCATGACCTTGGCATTGCTAGTGCCATGCTCTAACCACTGAGCTACAGGAAAGCAGGATCAGGATATTTATTAATATATCTCTGATTGTGTTCATCAGAAAGAAGAAATTCATATATATTTAGGATGGCTTGAGGGTGAGAAAATCATGGGATAATTTTCATTTGAAAGTGAACTAATCCTTTAAAGTTGGAAATTCCAGTATCGTGACAACACTACTCCGAAGTCCGGACCGAGACACTGAAAACACTGGATCATGAGCTGCTCGCGTGTAAATGAACACAGTGCCGCGCATCACTCTGAGATTTAAACACTTCACTTGGGTAATATTAGGTAGGAAAATACCTAGTATCTTTCATAGGTTGGAAAATACGAAAAAAAAAAAAAAAACACATTACTGATTATGTACTGTATCGGCATTGAGACAAAAACCTTGGGTATGCAGCACTATTCAGAATATACTGCCATGAGGAACTGAAGACTTGAGTAAAAAGACTCCCTCAAGTTATTATCAGGATGATGAACAAATTGAGCAAGAAGTAGCATTAGGATGATTCAGATGGTTTTAAAACAAAAGTCCCAAGCTGATTAACTATAAACATGTGGAAAGAAAACAGATACACTAAATGGAGTACTCAGCATGCCAGAAGCTCCATTCTGCCATGACCCTGTCGTGTAGGAGGACACTTACAGCAACTAAATCAGTTCAGCAGAGCTTCAGAGATACACATAATTTAACATTGCAACATTCCTGTCCAGACACTCAAGCATGAGTCTCTAAAATACACTTGTGTCCCGCATGTCAGCACGTGGAAAGGCTGCACTGTTTTTGTTCAGATAATATCCCCTCTTCTTGCCAACATCTAATTTTACCAAAACCCTGCTTCCTGTTCTCTGCAACTAAAGGGGAAACCAAAGATACCCGTGTTAACCTTTTGCACACTTCAGCAGTGAAGACGGTGTCATTCTGACATTTACAAGGACAACACCAAGCTCTGCTTTGACAGACAACCTTCCTCATTTTCTTGCATGAAATAAGCATTTAGTGATCTTGCTTACTCATGCAAATCAAATAATGCAATTGAATCAATGAGATGACAAACCAGAGGAAATAATATGATTTAGCAATCCTTGGAGAACACATTCTCTAGACGCTTTGCATCTTCAAATCGCTCCTGTGCAGAACTATAAGCACTTAATTGTAGGAAATACAGCAACAAGAGAATCAGCCATTGTAAATTCTTCTGTGATGCTCTGGCTTTTCCACCAAGGCAATTATTACACTGCTAATAATGTGACATAAATGTTTGATTCAACACAACTCTGTCCTCTCCATCCTTACACAAATTACCATGGCAATCACTATAGTCTCCTCCAAAGCACCATACAAATACTATTCCTAAAATAATAACGTGCTATTAGCCAAAAGTGCAATTTAAAAATGAGAGGGGAAGATACGGACCACAATGATTCTTCATATAAGACTGCATTTAATTACCTGTAAAACCTCAAAAGAGGAAATTAAACAGCTGAAATTAAATGATTCATCATAACCCAGTTCTCCTTACTAATGGTAATGACAGTCTCCACCAAAATGCCATAGAATTACTTTACTACAGTATAACTGTGGTAAAAATGGTATTTGTCAGAAGTGTCATCAAATAAAAAGGAAAGAATCTGAAATATCCAGTATTATTATTACTATATTGAAGTAAAACTACATAATTATGACAATTCGGTGGAAATTATGGTGATTCTTTGTACAGGAATGTGTTTTATTATAATAATGTTAATGAAATAAAGCATAACCCTGGTCTCTAACCACCAAAATACAACAGAATTACTATTTAGCTAACTATGACACTTAGGCGAAAGCATTGAATTACCTGTAACTGATATTTGCCAGATATGACACAAATATATTTTTGAAGAATTACATTTTTACGACTTTACACCTCGGCTGAGACCGCAGTTACCAAGGTGATTTATCGTAACGTAAATTACCAATAACCGCCTCCCAAAAACTAATGACTAATAGCTAAAATAAAATTCCTCCAGCATAACCCTGACCACTTTCTATCCTTACCATGATTTACTCTGGTAACCAGCCAAAATACCATCAAATTAATCTTTGCTATTACAATAAACGTGCAGTACCGTTTCCTCACTGTTGTAACTATGCTGTGTTTGGGCGGAAACTACGGTCACCATGGTGATTCTTCGTAAGTGGACGCGATTAATTACCTATATGCTGCCACGGCGCGGTTGTTCAGGTACTTCTGCGCGGTCATGACGCCCACGAACAGGAAACTATTGGACTGGGGCACCGCGGGCTTCTCCGTGCCGGGCATCAGCACCCCTCCGTACTCCTTCTTCATCATCATCATCCCTCCGCCACCTCCGCAGCCGCCCGTGCCACCGCTCGCCCGCCGCTTGTGACCCGCTTTCTTCAGCTCAGTGGCCCGGGGCAGGATGAGCCTGGACGCCAGTGTGAACCCAACTACCAGACCCAGCAACACACTGAACCACGATCTGCGACTTCTGCCTGCCATTTCAGCTTATACTCAAAGCTCCGGATCAGTCAGGGCTTTTATTTCGTTGTGCCTTCGGTTCTTTTTAAACGCCACCCGCTGCTGCAGTCCCGTCCAGAACACTGGGTTTGGGTCCGAGCATGATCGCCGCTGATCACCGTTCACTGCCGCTGTGTACGTTGCAGCGCTCCAGTCCCCATATATCACCAGCCACTGCCATCTAATCACCAGCTATCCGCTCCACGCGAGCCATGATCGGGTTCGTGAAGGTATTTCCGTCGTTTCGAGCCTGAATCGGAGAAAAGTCAGGGGAAATTAACGGTCTGCTGTGTAAAGAAGTGCGGCTGCATCCTCGTTCTCGAGACTATCTCGCCATTGTGAGTGAGCGCGAGTGCTTGAAACGCGTCTGAGGCGACGCGGCTTAACCGTCAAGGGTTTTTGACACGCTGGAGGCGCCGTAGCTCGTTCCTGATTGGCTGAGGATAGTTAGCTGATGACGTTTCATGCATGGGAAAAGCGTTGCGTGCTCCTTTGTCGCGTGAATTCAGTTGTTCCTTTGAGAGATTAATCATTAAACTTTGTTTATTGTAATGGATACACACGCTTTGCTATAGATTTTATTTAATAATGTATTTTTTAAATGTCAATTTTCTAACCAGAAGCCAGTTTTCGCTTTAAATCATATAAATACATTTAAGTCTCAAAATAAAAAGTTGTTGCATATTTATATATATCTTCTGAAGAGGATAAAAAACAACTTTTCCAATCAAAACTGGACGAAAGAAAAGCTATTTTATCTAGGAGTGATTTTGGATTATGATGTCAGTCATCATCATCTGTGAAGTCTTTATACAAAAATAATGTGACAAATATTAATTGTAAATATTGACAAATCTAGCATTCACTTCGTGAGGAATTTGTAAGGCTTAAAACATATTTTCACACCACTGAATGTTTAAAAAACGTTTTGTCAAGTTCACTTTATATTTTTAAATTCAATATATTAATATTTCTTATTTAATAGTCAAATTTCACATTGTGGTTTCCCATGAGAATTAAGATTAATTCTCTAATTTTATAATAGGATTCCTTCCGTTTATAACTGACCAAATCACGTGCTAATCTCTCCACCTAGTGGATAAAGTGTGACCTCGCGAGATTCTTCTGCTGTGGATTTTCGTATAAGACAAAATTACTTAGTTTTTTTTTTATCACAATATCATAATTAACTGAACATAAGGGTGAATTAGAATAATCTAATTACGTTGCGTGGATGTTGTTATTTTTAACAGGTCCCTATATACGAACTAACTTCTAACATTAAATACTAGCAATTCACAATTTGTTTTGAAAGATTCCAGTTTATTTATTAAAGTAGAATACAATGTTTTCCCTTTCTCTAATCAAATACATTATTCTCTGAGTGTTTGATTTTCCTGTGTCCTAAAAATAACTTTCCATCCTGTTAAAAAGTGTAAATTGTTACTTTGATGGTCCTGAAACAGTGAAATTTGTTGTTCTGATAAATAAGACATAGACAAACATTGAGTAAGTATGCATTTTAATTCTGAAAAACTCAAAATAACTATGTCATTTCTAAACAAATGCGTTTGAAAACACCAAAGACCTCACACCACGTAGGCTGCTATTTTACATCACTAGCGACTGCATTGATGGATCCGTCATGAAACAGCAATTCCTACTTTTACAACAGAATACAAACAGTTCAAATGATATAAATGTAGCACTTTTATTTAGTCTCTCTAGGTGTTCAGCCTTTATAAGTGCAAAAGCTAAAAACAGGAACACGTTTCATTACTGAACATCATCAGCCTGCCCCAGGAGTATTAATACCTTTGATGAGGAGGCGTCATTAGAAGCTGTCAATCATACAAATAGGCAATAGTTTCTTAATCATAATGTGCAATTAAAGAAAAAGTATTTGTTTTAAAAAACATTCTTCTTTAGACAAGTTAAAAAAGAAGAGTCTGTCTTTATCGACTCACCCTGAAGTCATTCTGACTGCAAATGATGTTACTGTGAAACACAAAAGGACAATCATCATGCAGCTCGAAAGGGAACAAATAAGCCTTAGAAGAACTACAAAAGCCCATTCAACCAGTGCACTAGATCTGAGTTCATAAGATAGAACTGATTGATTAAAAACGTAACAGCATACAGGACTGGAACGACATGAGGGTGAGTGAAAATTTAGACAATGTATAAGCCAAAAATGAAAGTGTTCATGAAGATCCTTAATAACCATATTTGCTATTGTCCTATGATGAGTGCTGACAGCCTTATTCAGTTAATATTCATGTGTTCCTATGGGGGAGTGTCAAAGGGTCAGAGGCTACTCTGACGACCTTTAACCTCATCCACCAGCGGACGGTCCTCTTCTGCCGGGTCTAAAGGAGCACGTTCCTCCTCCATCTCCAGACAGAGGATTGTATCCTGCAGTACAAACAGACAGAAAATCATGTAAACAACAACATAAATAACAAGAAAGTCCACAAAATATGTTTATACACAACAATATAATAATGTATAACATCACCAGGGTGAGTAAATGATGACATAATTTTCACCATCCCTTTAATGTCTGAATATTGCTGCAATATTGATTAACAACCTGGATCATTTTCCCCTGTGAAATCTTGGGCTATTCTGAAAATGGGTTAATTTTTTGGGTTAGTGGACTCAAAAAAAGAGAAAAAAAAGAACATTCTGTATGCACTTTCTGAAAGTATGTTAAATAATCTGATTAAACGTTGTTAGTATCAAGGGCTTTTCACACTGCGCTTAACCCCCGAGTTATCCTCATTCTAACCTTTTAACCCCGGGTAAAGGAGCATTTAGGGTTAGCACCACTTTTTACCCGGGTTAGCATCGCTTTTGCGGTGCCAAACTTGTACAGTGTGAAACGCTGCAGATAAGGACTTTAGGAATGTGAAGTGTGAAACGGTAGCTATGGATACCCAGGATGATTAACTGTCAATCCCGGGAATAGTATGAGCAGTGTGAAATGTGAATAAAGATAACCCAGGATTTAATTTACCAGGGGTTTAGAATGACCCAGGGTTAACCATTTCAAGAGTGAAAAGCCAACTCAAATTAATAACATGCATTATATATACAGTACAGTCCAAAAGTTTGGAACCACTAAGATTTTTAATGTTTTTAAAAGAAGTTTCGTCTGCTCACCAAGGCTACATTTATTTAATTAAAAATACAGTAAAAAACAGTAATATTGTGAAATATTATTACAATTTAAAATAACTGTGTACTATTTAAATATATTTGACAAAGTAATTTATTCCTGTGATGCAAAGTTGAATTTTCAGCATCATTACTAAAAATACATAAAGAGACTATTCTTTTTAATCATAAGAGAAAATGTCAAATTGTGGACATGGTGCATACCACTGTTACGAAGGGGCTTTTTGTCTGTCTTTGGTCTCAGTGAGCTGGTGGAAGCGGCTTCTTCAGTGTTCTGCTGGAAACAAGAAATAATATGTAAATGCACCACCTGACACATGAGGCCTAGAGAGATTCATCTCAGAAATCTTACTTGTGCAACTTTTGCATTTCCTTTGTAACTCTTTCCTTCCTTCATACTTTCCCACATCTCGATTTTCTGTCTTCTCTTTTCCTCCTCCAGCTAAAGAGAACAAATAAACCAGCATGAATACTGCAAACCATATGTCCGACCTGTCTGATCACATCACATCACCACACAAGACTCACCCTCTGCTGCTTCTCTCTGAATTCTTCAGCTCTGGCGTCCTGCTCCTCTTGCATTCTGCGGCGCGACGCCTCCAGAGCCTCCTGACGCCGCACCACAGATACGGGGTCTGCAGATGCGACACACATCCTGTTAATATCTCAAATACTTTTGAGGCATTTCAAACAGTAGACAGTGCTGGTTCTGACCTTGGCTCTCCGCTGAGACAGGAGAGCTCTGATTGTTTGTGGATCTGTTCTTGCGGAGATGCTGGATGAGCAGAAATCCTCCCACACACAGGAACACCAGATACCAGCCATAGTCTGACAGGAGCGAAGCAACTGTTGAAAAAAGATAATGTTTTACATTCCAGACACTGCAAAGTCTATAAGCACTTTTCAAAAGTATGTTAAAGGGATGTTAAAATGAAAATGTTGTCATCATTTACTCACCCTCATGTTGTTCCAAACCTGTGTGAATTTATTTCTTCTTTTGAAAACAAAATATATTTTGAAGAATATGGGTAACCAGATGGTAGCCATTGACTTTCATAGTAGGGGGGAAAAAAATACCATGGAAGTCAATGGCTACCAACTTTCTTCAAAATATATTCTTTTGTGTTCAACAAAAGAAAGAAACTCATACAGGTTTGAGGGTGAGTAAATGATGACAGAATTTTCATTTTTGGGTGAACTATCCCTTTAAATAGTCTGCTATATAATCGATCATTTGATGGTTGTTAATAGTATCTATATACAACTGTAATTATTAACAAACATATTTCATTTTGAAACATTTAAATACTCAAAAATGTCATGAAGCTTTATATATAAGTAATATACATCTTATTTTTAGGGATGTGCAAAATTACAAATGTTCAAATTCATTAGTTGACTCATCTGTTTTTAAAGAAATATAATAAAGAAAAAAATTAAAGATTTATATTATTATTATTATTATTATCACAGTTTCTGCCAATCTCATGTTAGTCTTGAGTACATATAGAGTAACAATGCATCCTTCATATCTCTGAAAAGTCTTTAGTTTTGTCATATTTTTAAAAGATAGATACGCTAAACCGAGTCTTTCCGGGAAAAGCAGAGCTCCTGGAGGCGTGTCTGCCATCAGTGCTGTGGGCGGAGCTAAAGAGTCACGAGTGCGCGCAGCTTCTGCGTAGAGATTTCTGCTAGCTGCGACATTATTATAAATACAAAGGGAACAAAAACATTTATGGCGTTTACGTGTTATGCACTTGAGCGCCGATTCCCAACAAAACACAGACATCTGAAGCAGCTTTACTCACCACCCCCGATCTGCAAATCCAGTGCCGAACTGGGACTTGTTTACAATAGAGTTGTCAAAAGTACCGACTTCGGTACCTAGTCGGTATTGAAATTTTAAAAATGTGATGCTTTGAGTGCTGTTGAGTGGATTCGTAAACACCTCTGATTGGCCATTATCGCGTACCAGTCCACTAATAGACGCCTGCTTTGAAGCGCTCACGCTCACGCTTTTAAAACGCTTTCAAATTCAAACACTTCCGTGTGCTTTCAAGCGCTGCCATGCGTTGATCATTGAAGCCAATCACAGACATATCCGATGAGCGCGTCAACACAATGGCCAATCAGAGGCGTTTACGAATCTGCTCAACAGTGCTCAAAGCACCACATTTTTTTTATTTCAGTACCGATAGGTACCAAAGTCGGTACTTTTGACAACTCTAGCTTACAAAGTATTCGTCACCAAAATCCCGGGGAACAAACAAACACACATGCACAACTCCGTTGCTGCCCTGGAAAAACAAACTTCATCCTCTGTCCCCTTAACGCTGGGTTCTTTGGGAAGCTGAAAAAGGTCATCTTTCCCTCACAACTAAAAACACACTCCTTCGGTGACAGGAGCTGCGTCTCATTTCGGAGGCTGCGTCCTTCGGAGATCGCATCTGAAGGCTGAATACTTCATCAAGGATGTCATATTTAAGAAAAGTAACTAATAAAATTGATGATATTCATTGTGAGGTGTAAAATACTGTAATTTCTTTCTTACATTGCAATCTAATGGTTATTTTTCTTAAATGAGACCGATGATGTATGCGGCCTTCAAAGGGTGCAGACTCTGAATTGGGACACAGCCATTGTTGAAAAATCTCTCGGCTTCCGTATCCCGAATGAAACGCGTTGATGGGCGTGCTCTTGCTCTTGTTCTGGGTGATGTGTGTGCGTATGCTTATCAGGGAGAAGTGCCTAATCCACTTGTTAAGTCGTGACGTAAGGAACGTTGTTTCTGGGTCCAAGCCCCGGCTCGTTTCACTTGAGAATGCCATCTCGACGCCCGTTTATGAGCGCTATTTATTCATATTAAACATTTAACATTTTAAAGTTAAACATTTAAAATACTTACAGTCTACAAAACAGTCTCTGTGCTCACAGCGTCATAGACATTAATATATTAACGATTTATAAAAGATGAATCACTGTCTGGCCATCTGGGATTTTGGTATGGAGATAAAGGTTATGATTATAATGTTTTGGTTGTATTACACCATATAATGGTGCGTATATTAGCACTGTTTGTTGTTTTCTTGTGGTATGAGATAGAGCGTTTGGACCCGGAAGCGCTGCCGCGTGACGTCAGACTTAACCGAATACAAGGAATTCCCCTCTCTTTTGACGTCATACAGGCCACACTCGAAAAAAACTCTCTGAAACCTGTACTCCGTCATGCGTCCAACTCGTGTTTTGAAACTTTGGCCATGTTTAGCATGCAACTCTTTAACAGTGTAAATAAGTCAGAATACATTAAATAGCATTACACCACCCTTTAATTGTATAGACAACTTTCATGAATAACATTAACAAGACTTATAAAATGGTTTGAAATGTCATGAAACTTAAAATATTATCTTATACATTCACTTAACTATAAATATTATAAAATATATAATGCTTTAATATAATAATATTTATACTTTAGAATTTAAAGTAAAAAATGTGTTTTTTTGCCTTATTTTAACATGGCTTTATTTAAATTTGTATTGACATGCAAATAAAGAAATAACTAAAATGTCCGCATCATCGCATTAGATGAAAAATATTATATTACTTATTTCACAAAACGATGGAATGTTCTTTTATTTATCTGTTATGTTTTTTAACTTAATGGCTTCTTAAAATAGGCTATTAAAGTCTAACTATTATTGACTACGTTCTAGTCATTTCCTGAGAAGATCCGCATCAAATGTCAAATCAGTGTTTCCTTCAGAGTCCTTTTGTAACCCACAGTCACAGTTTAGATATCAATCAAACGGATTACACTATATTACACTTATGATAATTAATGACAGGTCAGTAAACGCCGATCAACTGAAGCTCTGGCTCATGTTTACATACCAGATGGCAGCAGAAAACTCAGATCCTGGTTCTGGGGAGGAACATCTTCATTTCGGACACGCGCACCACCTTCTGCCTCCATATTAAAACGCTTTTAAGATGATTTATGATGTAAATAATTATAATAATTAGCGCATGTTTGCTCCGTTCAGTTCCACTCAAGCTTCCCTGCTACTCACATAACACACTGACTCACTTCCGCAGCCACAATACAGCCAATCAGATTTAAGATGGCGTGGCCTTTACGGAAACCCAACTGAGACAAACCAGATCAAAGGCAAAATAAAAACTCTTTTAGATTATGGCGTTGCTTATTTGACTTATCTGAAATATAAATATTGAAATATCACCCTTCAATGAGAGTAAAATAAATAAGCAAATAATTTAACGGTAACACTTTACAATAAGTTCTCATTTATTATTAACTACATTAAACTAAGAACGAACAATATGTCTACAGCATTTATTAATCTTAATGTTAATATCAAAATTTACTAATACATTAAAATCAAGAGTTGTATTTGTTAACATTAATGTACTGTGAACTAACATGAATAAACAATTAATGTTAAATATAATAAAAAATATAACTTAAAGATTAATAAATACTGTATAAAAATGTATTGCTCATGGTTGTTAGTACATTTACTAATGCTAACAAATGAACCTTATTGTAAAGTGTTACCCATTTAACTGTAGTGTATAGTACTATATAGAGCAGGAAAAAAAATCTATTTTTTCGAAGTAATATTTTAGACATTTTTTCACAATATATATTGGGTATTTATACAAGAAACTATAGAGATGCCTTTTACATTTTAGGAAGTGTTCCCTCACGAGGATGATCATTTCTGGAGACTAAAAGATCAAGAAACCCTGTTCTAAATTATATTGACGATTTTTTCTAAGCGTTTACAAAATGTGTGTCCAATAATTGGGCAAGAAATGTGCCATGAGTTAGAAAAGTTTTCAACAATGAACAAACAGTAAATAATCAGCACAGATTATTATTTTTAATTTCTAGTCTTTGAGAATGAGTCACAAAATATTAGAACAGTAAATAAACAGGAAATTCTTGACCATGTTCAGATATACATAAAGAAAAACTTTCACATCACTGTTCATTAAAAAACAAATGTTTAATGTACTTAAATTTACAAAAAAAAAAAAACCTTATCAAAACAAGTGCCGTAAAACACAGCGTCAAAAGCATTCATGATTCTGATCGAACACAACTATGATCCATTAACATGCATATCCTCCTGCATGACATCTCCGTTCTCTCCCTCGTCTCCCATGGTCTGCATGTCCTCAAACATAGGGACTGATTCCTGCATCTCTTCCTGAATCTCCTCCTCCTCCTCCTCTTCCTCCTCTACCATGTTAGCTGCTCCTGAAAAAGGGAAAACAAAAGCTTCATCATTTTTAGCTCTTAAAAGCAGAGAGTATGTACCATTACTCATTTAAATGTTGTTTGATTACAAACTTCACCGAAAATGAGCTACACACAGGGTTCCCACTGGTTCACCGATGAATGAAAGTGTTTTCGCATTCATTTGCAATTACCGAGTAATGTTTACATATAAATGTGTATTACAAAATAATACCTGATCTCAGCTCTCGTCCTGGGATCTGTCCTGACTGGAGAAGCCCCTTCAACCGCTCAACTTCAGCCAGTGACGTGGCATTAGCAATCGCATTCTACATGCAAACAACATTTACAAAGAGACGCATTATATCAGGACATCATACCTATATGAATAATACATTCAACTGACATTTGAGGAGTATTTATTTTTTTATTCAGCAAACACGCATTAAAACCAATCAAAAGTGGCAGTAAACACACACGAAAATTGTATACATGAAATTTGTATTCCATGTAGAATTATTCAACATACAAAGACGGATCCTTAGTTTCTTTACAGTTTAAAAGGTATACTGTGCTATTACATCGGTCAATCGTGGAAGTCTGATGGTTGATAGCTTCTGGCAACAATGAAGCCAGAAGAGAAGAAAACTCTATAGCAAGAGCACGCATTCACGAGTGAACAGGACTGTTTCCACCTGGTATTAAGATGCGTTTTTAGTCGATCAGGTTACAAGTGGACGACATTAAATACAGGTGTAAATGGGGTATAAAACATTTTGACCTTGTCCACTTTTGATCACTTCCAGAGATAGTTGAAAACACATTCGTCTGGAATGCTTTTGTTGTGAAAACACTCATGTGGTCGAAAGTGTTCAAACAGCCACAACAGACCGTCTACTGACCCTAATGCGTAATCAATAAGCGAAGCGTGCTAGCCAGATGGGATTTATACTTTGTCGGCTGGAGACGCAAGTTTGTTTTGAAGATGAAAAATATACCATTCCTGATTTCTAACACACACTCACAGCGCTCGCCATGGTCTTGTGGCTGTCAGAGCAGAAACGAAAGCTGATGCTCTCCGTGTGTTTTTCTGTTGTCTTCAGTGCGTTCATGTGTTAATTGTGCAAGCTTATTTCGTCTATTAAATCGAAAGATCTGGGAAAAACCCATACATTTACCTGCCCATAGACCCTCCCCTCGAAGAAATCAAGACAGAAGTGGTTGAAAGTGGACAAAAGAGGCAGAGAATGTGTCTGCATGGTTTTTCCAGTCAAAAATTATCTTCGGTGGTGGTGGACTCAACACACATGAACTGTGTGCCCAGTACTGACAATAAATCTAAAATAGGCCTAAATGCAAAGAAACGGTTTGTAATATTAACTCATCCAATTTTTTGTGAAATTAAAAATAATCACTGGCAGGACCGATCAAATGTGCTTAGAACTATTTTATTGAAAATCTGTACATTTAAATGTGAAGAGTCACTGAGTGACTCATTTGCAAAGAGAACAACAAAGTTACACATTACGTAGAAAAAAAATGCCAGCTCTATTATTTTACATTTAGGCTACACTCCAAGACTTAAAGGGGACCTATTATGCAAAATTCACTTTTACACAGTGTTTGGCTATAAATGTGTGTTGGCATTGTGTACACAACCACCCTAAAGTGATAAAAATCCACCCACTTTTTTTTTTTAAATATTAAAAAAAAAGAACAAGCCTTTTCCAAATCCCTGGCAGTGAGACGTCATTTTAGCCACAGGCCCCGCCCACGAGTGTTGACAGACACTGCCATTTGAACATAGAACCGCCTTGGGGTGTGTTTCCCGAAAGCATCGTAAGCCAACTATGGTCGTAAGTCCCATTGAACTCTATTGGTAACGACGGAACTTGTGACCATAGTTCGCTTTTGGAAATGCACCCCTGAGCGAGTTCACAGCGATTTTACTCAGTCCGCCATTGCTGCACTGACGAGAATGTCTCCCGAGTGTTTTAGGTGTTCTGTAGCTGGATGGATTAATCCACATAGCTCTCTCCATTTGCTCCCTAAATCTGAGCCGCTGAAGATGAGGTGGATTCATTTTGTTTTTGAAGAAAATGCTCCCTCTATTCTACCGAAATTTGTTTATGTCTGCGCAAATCATTTCACACCGGACTGCTTTGTGAATGAATGTCAATACAAAGGGACAATACAAAACAGAAGTTGTGCTTAATATGTGCTACTTAAGGATATACAAGTACAAACTGTTCGTGATCCAGCTTACAGTCTCCAGAGTGATACTGGATACGGCAGTAATGAAGGTGAGAGCACTTTATTACAGTTCATCGAAGTTGATTTACGACTATAAAGTTTACCAGTTTATTAAGCACCACCCGAAAAGGCATAAGGTCTTTATACATTTGTTTACCGTTAGTTGTAACGAGAGTTTCTGTGTAACTCGCAATGTATGTTGATAATGCAAATGAGAGGGAGTTTATGGATAATATTTTAATGCACACTTGCAGTGTTTTATTAAGCTCTTACAGTGAAAACAGACGCTTCATATTTTGCGATGTTATAAATCTCATTGGTAAACTGGCTTGTACTAATATAGTGGATAAAAACAAGACGACAATATAAGTTATAACCGTAATTGAACTAAACTATACCTGTTCTATCTCCATGCAGCATATATTTGCAGTTTCTGACATTATAGTGCGTCCTGACTGACTCCTGACACCAGAGAACGAGCTCTTGAAGCTCCGCCCTCTTCGGCCGAGCGCAGCAGCTCATTTGCATTTAAAGGGCACACACTGAACTGGTGCGTTTTTACTCAACCCCAAAAAGTGGCAATTTTAACATGCTATAAAAAATTATCTGTTGGGTACTTTGAGCTAACACTTCACATTCACACTCTGGGGACATCAGAGACTTATTTTACATCTTGTAAAATGGGGCATAATAGGTCCCCTTTAATGCACAGATCATTTAACATACAGTATCAAACTGTTTTGTACCATCCATTGATATGGTTATTACGGTCAATCGGATCCAACTGCACATTTATATGATTGTCAATGTGTAGTTAGCAGCATGAAAAATATATATTATACACAAAAAGGAGAAAGCAAGAAAATAGCGCTGCCATTATAACAGAAGCTATCACATTACAACGCAAGATACACAAAACTGCAGAACTCTCACTGATCAAAAACTTTGCTCTGAGCGGTGTTGAGCGTGAGTGGATTCTGACCAACTTAAACACCTCTGATTGGCCATTGCGTTCCCCCTAACAGACATGTCTGTGATTGGCTATGAAGCTCAAAGCCGCAAAAACATGTCGTAAATAGAAACCCTTGACACTCTTCACAGAGCACTTACACAAAGAGTGTTTTAAAGCGCTTTAAAGAAGCTGGCTATCAGCAAGTGCTGGTACTGAAGAGCAGCAGGTATCGTCATTAGTCACATTAAATGAGCAAATAAATCTTTGGCGGGACAAAGATTAGTTTTGGCGGCTGCCCAAAAATTTAGAATGCAGGAAAATCCCTCGTCAACTTGTGATCTGGTCAACCAAAATGCATCTTAAATCCAGGTGTAAAAAGGGGCCAAAGTTTGAGTGGGCACATGCAATGAGACCACTGTATATTTGAGAGCACGCATCCAGTTTTGTGTAAGAGTGAAGGAAATCTGCCTGCGATCGGAGAGATTTGTGCTGCTGCATTACATGGATGAGCTCTTGACATATTTGTCATTAACAAACTCCCCGGACTATAAAGAGAAGAAATTTGTGTCTGAAAGCTCTGTGTGCAGGCAGTGCCACATGCCACATTACAATTGGTACTTCCATACCTTTATGGCTTCAACATCTGCAGCAGACGGTCCCATTTTCTTCTCAGTCTGAAGTCCTGCTCCTGGAGTAAACCTGAGAGCAAGAGAGTCAAATTGGGAATCAGACTATGCGAACATGTTGAAAATTGCCTCTGCAGCCTCTTAACCGCTGTTCCCACAATCAAGAGTGTAGTATCTTGAGTATCTTATCAATATGAATAAACTGATACAAGACAGAAAAGCCTTGAGCCAGCTCCCCTGAGAAACACTGCTGAAGTTTAACATGGAAATTAAGCTTTGAACAGCCAATTCAGGGTCAATTTTCATTCTCCGAGATGCCGAGTTCATAACTTCCACAGTCCAGTAATTCGGGAGAGCTGAGCTTGATCAAGGAGTTTCATCTTACGTTTTGGTTCGCTTGGCAATATCCTTTGCAAGCTGAGCACCTCGTTTGCCTTTGAACATTTTTTCAGCCTCCTGACGTTCCTGCAGCGATACAGCAGAAAGTTCAAGCAAACGTTCACAACAGACCATGACATGGACCACAGCCCTGTTCTTCACACGTGCATTACTGAATGATCTCAGACAACTCAATCAAGCCAATTTAATCTGCATACACATTTAAAGAAAAAAATTAGGCAGAGGGGAATTATCACAAAATAATGTTGGATGTAATAAGCGATGTATGAAGAACAGGGCCCAGAGTGACACGACAATGATAAATAAACAAAACAAAATGTTGTGTGAAAAATCTTCCAGAAATAATCTGTCCAAAGGAAGCCGTATGAATTTGTTCATTTCAAGAAAACATAAAACAATGACAAATTCTGAACAATTTGTACAGTTATTAGTAAACACAAATCTGTAATAATTGCATTTCAGAAGTAAAACTAAAGGTGTATTTGCATCACAGATAATAATTTAATATTAATATATCCCTCACTAATACTCATAGGGTTGGGGCTCGTTTGAATTTAAGCGATTCCGATTCTTATTAATTACTAGGGCTGGGTAAAAAATATGGATTTTTTCGATTTTAATTGATTCTCATTTTTACGAACCGATATCGATTCTTAAATCCCAAGAATAGATTAGTCTAGTCTGTTTTCAGTTGATGAATGAGCAGAACATGTAGCGCCTCCCATCCAATAAATCACAATAATCTTTGTGTTTTTGTTACTTTTGATATGAAGCAAAGTCTCAGATTTCAAATGACATCCATCTTATTATGAGATTAAAAACATAATACTGTTTTGGCGCTGTTTAATGTGGCGTGACAGATCGCTTTAGCGCCTCAGTTAAATAGAAGCAACAGGACGAGCGCATGTGAACTGATCCTCTCCTCCACTTTAATAGCAGTTACAGCGCGAAATAAACACGACTAGACATCTGAAGGCATGTTAAAATATACAGTACAACTTACCGAAATCCGTATCATGTCTCGTGTAATAGCTCAATCAGTGTTTCAACCTCGGAAAGACGTCAATAAAACAGCTTGTAAACAATGTCACGTAACGCCACATTTACCTCAGAAAAACACATTCAGTGACCATAAACTCATTAGTCAGCTAGAAAAGTGCTCTAGAAAGCAACATTCTGATAAATATAGCTATGCACCTTTACATATTCATTATAATTTTTAATGTTCTTCAATATTCATTGAATAAATCAGTTATGACAGCCACCATTTAAATGTTTATATTTATATAAAAAATAAAAAAAAGCTAATTGGAGTAGAATTTTAGAAGATGTAATTCTAAACTCTATTTATAATAAAAACATTGAGTGTAATTTAAGTGTTTGTATATAAATGAGTGTAACCTTCAATATTATAGTAGTACCAACTGACTTACATGTGTATCTTTCCTGTAGCTCAGTGGTTAGAGCATGGCACTAGCAAGGCCAAGGTCATGGGTTCGATCCCAGGGATTGCACATACTCAAGATACAAATGTATAGTATAATGCAATGTAAGTCGCTTTGGATAAAAGCGTCTGCCAAATGCATAAATGTAAATGTAATGTAAAATGTAATGTGTAGTTTACAGCATTAGTTGAGATTTTTCTTCCTCTAGAAAATTTGCCATGTACTGTAACTGAAATACTACAACCAAAATAATCGACATCGAATTGAAATCGTAATCGAAAGCATGTGAATAGTAATCGAATCGTGAAAATTGTCTCAATACCCAGCCCTGTTAATTACCCGTTTTGATTCCAATATGGTAAAAAACAAAAAATTAAGTCAAACAATTAGATAATCACGCATATTTATTCTGTGTTTTTGCAAAAAATTGTTGCAGCTGAATAACATGAACAAAAATCAGCCTAAACTAATAAACAAGGCTGACTTATACGAGGTTATTTTGACAATTTTGTGCGCATTTATCTATTCAAGTGCAAGAAGACGTGAAAGAACTTTCAGTATTCGTGCACTATGAGAGGCTTTAATAGTTTAAAGCCACATTAAAATGCACACACAGGAATAAGCGGAGTTGAAATTAATTTTATAACAAGTATCCGATTCCTGACCTTAAGTATCCGATTCCAGAAAAAAAACTGAATTTTTCGATTCCCAACCCTAAATACAGATACATAATTATTTATTCTATAAATAATAGATAAA
>RJVU01053643.1:8944923-8970230 GCA_003731715.1 Anabarilius grahami
CTCTTTGTGTAGATGTTTTATTATTTAAGTTGTAGGCCTATATTCATATTATTTATTTATTTATTTTAAGTTTAAAACAAGTAATTCATCCTTTAATCATATATTTTCATAGTTTAAGATTGAAAGTCTGGTCCTCGGAAGAGAGTAAACCAATAAAATCTACACCAAAAAAGTACAGTAGCAAAAAATAACCAATGATATGTGGTAAATGCAGTCCTGTGAACTTCATATAAGCTGTATGTATGGTATACAAAACATTGAAATCTTTAGTTTTAATAAAAAAAAACCCTGATATGAATGTTCCCAGAAAGTAACCTAGAAAATTTCTATCTGTGGAACAAAGGAATATTTAGAACTTTGGTGTGCGATCAACATTGGACCCCATTGACTTGCATTGTATGTACAACAAAACAAAACAAAACACATTCTTCAAAATATCTTGTTTTTTGCTTCACAGATTTGGAGCAACATAAGATTGAGCAAATTACACAATTTGCATCTAATTAGTTTAGTTAAAGACCTCAGTAATCTCACAAGTTTCCTATAGAGATTCAGCAATCTCAGTGTATCAAATGGTGCTTGAATTTGCCAAAATAACAATTAAGAAATCTCAGTAAGAACATTTTGCACCAAATTCTTCCATGACTAAATGATCTGAGCAGCTCTACACATATTTTCTAACTCTATAGCTCATTAAATAACACATTTTTCTTGATGAATTTTAGGAGAAACACCTGAGATAAAGTTGACACTTGTGCATGAAAAATTACTGAGAATTCATAAACACCATCTGAGCAATAAACATTTCTGATGAATCTATTTATCATAGAATAGCAATCAAAATTACCTGTTTCCGAGTCTGAAACCTTGAAAAAAAAGGATTTAAAAAAAAAAAAAACCCAGACCATTGAAGTATCAGTTTTGACAATGTATAAGACCTATAACGCTATGCTATTTAACATGAACAATAAGAATAGTGATGTCTGACTAACATACACAATGACTGTTTTCAAACACTCCTCTTCATGCCATAGTTCTGAGAAACCAAATCTACCAAGAAATGTTTTACTATTAGTTTCCCTGCATATTAAGCTCTGATTCGAGTGTTTCAAAATAAAATCCTCTTTATTTCGATGGTCCACTTGAGACATTTTATTATAAATTTGCAACTGCATGTCAACTAACTCTCATTAGAGTTAATGAGATGGCATTGTTGGGTATGCTGCCAAATTACATTACTAGGCTTTTATGCCTGTATAAAAAGAACTATAGCACTAGATCATCGATTGGCATTAAATTAGAAGTACCTAGGATACACTCAGAACATGGAAAATCAGCTTTCTCCTACTTTTCTCCTTGGCTGTGGAATGAATTTCAAATTAATGCTCAACTAGAAAGAATTCCTTCTTTGAATGTGTTTAAAAATATATTGCGATGTAAAATGAATGAAGTGTGTGGCTGTTTTAATTAATTTGGTGATATATGATTAATGTTATTGTATTTACCTTGTCTGTTTAGAATTTGTTATATGTGTTTTGTAATTATGTGAAAATTTAATACGGCCATCTTGGCCAGGACTCCCTGGAAGAAGAGATTTCTTTTTTATCTCAATGGGACCTTCCTGGAAAAATAAAGGTTAAATAAAAAAATAATAATAATACATTAGAGTATTAGTAGACTGTTAGGTTAGGGTTGGGTGTTAGGGTTCAGGTTAGTAGACAGTTGCTTATAATCAGTATGATGTCTGTTGGGGGAGCATCAAAATAAAGTGTTAGCAGATATTAAGCAGACGGTCTACTAATACTCTAATGAGAGTTAGTTGACATGTAGTTGCAAAGTTACTTATAGTTAGCAAAAGGTCTAAAGTGGACTATCGAAATAAAATGTTACAAATCCTTTTTATAGCTCTACACAATTGACTCATTTGTGTCCATTTTTATTTCTCCTGAAGAATTTTAGGAAACACAACTGAGACAAAGTTGATAATCATACATTAAAACATCTGAGCAATCAAAAATTCAGGTAACACTTTACAACAAGGTCCTGTTTGTTAGCATTAGTTAATACAGTATAAGCTATACATTTGTTACAGTATCAGCTCTGGAGCTCCTCAGGGTTGTGTGCTCTCCCCACTGCTCTTCTCCCTCTACACCAACGACTGCACCTCTAAAGACCCCTCTGTCAAGCTCCTGAAGTTCGCAGACGACACCACAGTCATCGGCCTCATCCGGGACGGAGACGAGTCTGCTTACAGACTGGAGGTTGAACAGCTGGCTGTCTGGTGCAGTCACAATAACCTGGAGCTCAACACGCTCAAGACAGTGGAGACGATCGTGGACTTCAGGAGAAACCCCCCTGCTCTCCCCCCACTCAGCATCATGAACAGCACTGTGACTGCAGTGGAGTCATTCAGGTTCCTGGGCACCACCATCTCTCAGGACCTGAAGTGGGACATTCACATTGACTCCACTGCGAAAAAGGCTCAGCAGAGACTGTACTTCCTTCGCCAGCTGAGGAAGTTCAACCTGCCACAGGAGCTGCTGAAACAGTTTTACTCAGCTGTTATTGAGTCAGTTCTGTGCACTTCTATAACTGTTTGGTTTAGGTCAGCCAGCAAATTAGATATAAGAAGACTGCAACGGATTGTTAGGACAGCTGAAAGGATAATTGGTATGCACCTGCCCAACCTTCAGGACTTGTACAACGCCAGAGTGAAGAAACGGGCAGGTAACATCATCACAGACCCCTCTCACCCTGGACACAACCTGTTTGCACTTCTGCCCTCAGGCAGACGTTACAGATCTCTGTGCACTAGAACATCTAGGCATAAGAACAGTTTTTTCCCCAATGCTATCTCCAGCTTAAACAGCTAACATAGCAATTACCGTTTTAGTATTCACTTTCAGTACTTGAGAGATTCACCCTGGTGTATATATAATACAAATCTGTATGTCTTCTGTTCCAGATGTATACCACATTAGTATTATTATTTATTTTATTTTACTTATTTATTATTTTCTTAGTTTACTTATTTAAATGTTTCTGTTCTCATGTCATATGTATGTGTGTACCAAGAGCTTCTGTAAAAACCACAACAAATTCCTTGTGTGTTTGTGCACACTTGGCGAATAAAGCACATTCTGAATCTGATTCTGATATTTGTGGTAATAATGTCTCATTTGTTAACGTTAGTTAATGCATTAGTTAACATGAACTAACTGATATATTACAATATATATTTACAGCATCTATTAACCTTTGTTGATGTTAGTTAATAAAAAATACAATTGTTCATTGTTTATTCATGTTACTTCACAGTGCATTAAAGGGATAGTTCACCCAAAAATGAAAATTTTATGTTTATCTGCTTACCCCCAGGGCATCCAAGATGTAGGTGACTTTGACAAAAAAAAACATGCACAGACAAATCCAAATTAAACCCTGCGGCTCATGACGACACATTGATGTCCTAAGACACGAAACGATCGGTTTGTGTGAGAAACCGAACAGTATTTATATAATTTTTTACCTCTAATACACCACTATGTCCAACTGCCTTGAGCATCCGGTTAGGGAGGTCAAAAAACTCTTTCTGATGACGGAAGTGATGTCTCGCACTTTGCTTCAATGAGTGCGAGACATCACTTCCGTTGTCAGAGCGCGTTCAGACCTATACACCGGATGCTCAAGGCAGTTGGACATGAAAATTATATAAATACTGTTCGTTTTCTCGCACAAACCGATCATTTCGTGTCTTAGGACATCAATGTGTCGTCACGAGCCGCAGGGTGTAATTTGGATTTGTCTGTGCATGTTTTTTTGAGTTCCTATTGACACGCATTATACGACTGACAGACGGCAACGGTTGGTGTTAAAAATCATCATTTGTGTTCTACTGAAGAAACAAAGTCACCTACATCTTGGATGCCCTGTAAGATTAACTAAAACTTTTGAAGTGTTAATTTATGTAGTGAACTAATGTAACCCTATTGTAAAGTGTTACCAAAATTCAATTGAAAGCACGCATTTCACCTTTAAATTATGTAATAATGCAATGAGGAACAATAATGATCAAATTGCACAGTGTATCATCATAGTTCAGGGCTTATTAATAAAGCAGCATGTAGTTCACCATGTTACTGGTTATCAGTCCTGTGTTGTTTTCACACAAACTGACTCCAGAATCATTAAAGAGACTCAGTGAAGCTTGAAGAGTTCAGTAACATCACGAACATGAGGACCATGCGTGAGTGTCTGTGTGCTGACATTATTAAGAGCAGCTGTGAACCTTCATTTCAATGATCACTGTGTGTTTGTTCATCAATTGCCCTTCAGGACGCTGCAGTCAAAACGTCACTGCGGGTCAGACTCGGACAGTTCATGAAGAGTTGCGTCCAATCTAAATATTTACAAGGTCTGATATCAGAACATGGAAAAACACTGGAAAACCTAAACAAACAAATGATCATTAGAGTTTAAACACGGACCACCAGCACACGAATCCTCACTGTGGGAAAAGAGAAACTCGGCCACACATTTTCATCAGGGAAAGTTTATATTTCAGAGCACTGATGGACGTATATCACCTTCAAATATTTAAAATATCATTAGATACATAGTTTAAAATGTACAGTGTCATTATGCTTGATGATCCTTGAAAGGGATATTTCACACAAAAATGACAATTCTGTCATCATTTACTCACCCTCAAGTTGTTCCAAACACATATATTTGGAAGAATGTTTGTAACTAAGCAGATCTCCCTCATTGACTACCAAAAAAAAATACTATGGTTGTCAATAGGGGGCGAGATCTGCTTGGTTACAAACATTCTTCCAAATATCTTCCTTTGTGTACAGCAGAACAAAGAAATTCATACAGGTTTGGAACAACTTGAGGGGGAGTAAATGACAAAATTTTCATTTTTGGGTGAACTGTCCCTTTAATATCTCTCTTTACATTGCAATATCACTCGAAACGTTTTCTGACATACACCAACGCAATCATTCTCCCTGGAAATCACATGATCAGTTCTGAGAATGCCGGCTCCAGATGGCTTCTCTCATATACAGTTATTACATAATTCAGAGCGATGTCTTTGAATAAAAAAGAAGCAATTTATACATGTACTGCATGTTTAAAAAACAGACAATCTTAAAAATATATCTCGATTAAATCAAACAGCACCCTAACGGGGCTTCTTGAAATGAGGAGTATTACTTCTGTCATTAATAATCACAGTATAGCTAGGTTACAATGTACATTAGATAATACAACCAAAGAGAGAGGAGGTCAGTCCAATGGCCTCTTTTCTTGCTGTCATCCAGCGGTCATCAAACACGTCCGGCAGCAGAACTGACGGAAGAGCTTCTTCTCACATAATCGGTTGGACTTGACCATCTCGCAGAACACTTCATCCGCTGGGAAAGAGAGAGAGAGAGTTAGTTCAGACCTCTGGATCGTGAAGACTTCACTCATTGATGTCTGTTTAGAGTTTGCATGTTTGGGTTCTTCCCCACAGTGGTGATATTATATTGAGTTCCAGTTTGGCGGGTCTCACGCTCTTACACCATGTCTAAACCAGACGCAGTGCTGCAACAGAAGCTGTCTACACTGGATGCGAGTGCTTGGAGTACATCATACATAGAACGAGGCATTGCACTGCATCCAGTGTAGACAACATCACTGATTATAATGGGCTCCATTTTCTTTTGTTGCATCTCATTGCGCTGCTCGCGTCCAGTGTAGACAAGGTGTTATAAAAAAGTTTCAGTGGGGTTCTATTTAGAACCCTATTGTTCTTGATTCAATATTAAAGAACCTTTATAAGGGGCTTTCACACCGAATAGTTCTAGGAACTCAGTTATAGGAACTAGCCACTAGGATAGTTCCCAGAGAACTAATTTCACCCCCGGGCCATGTTCCTGGTTGCATTCGCACCAGGAATAGGAACTCTGAATGAAAATGCCTGACAGTATATATAAATTTTGTTTTAATAAATACACATTAAAAGTAAAAAATGCATTCTATTCAAAGAATCCTGAAAAAAGTATCACAATGTCCACAAAAGTCAAATCATCATATTAGAAGATTTCTGAAGGATCATGTGACACTGAAGACTGAAGTAAATGTCACATGTGGAAAATTCAGCTTTGATTACAGGAATAAATTACAATTTACAACATATTCAAATAGAAAGCAGATATTTAAAATTGTAATAATATTTCACAATATTACTGTATTTTTGATCAAATAAATGCAGTCTTGGCGAGCATCTATTTTCAAGGTAGTGTAAATTAAATATATAAATATTTGTTGCGCAGCTTTTACATTACATTTACATTTATGCATTTGGCAGACGCTTTTATCCAAAGCGACTTACATTGCATTATACTATACTTGTAAAATCTATATTTGTATCTGAGTATGTGCAATCCCTGGGATCAAACCCATGACCTTGGCATTGCTAGTGCCACGCTCTAACCACTGAGCTACAGGAAAGCTTTTTCAGACAAATACTTAAAAGCAACAACATTATAATCTTATTTGTTTGAAAAATGCTAAACATCTTAATTTCTAATGGTATGTAAACTCATAAGGACAACTGTATGTTTGTGTAGAAGTCACAAGTCTTCAAATGTTTAGAAAATTTAGATTTTTAGATTTATTTTATACAGCTTCAATAAGTTAATTTTGACTACTTACACTTCAGACACAAAATGAAAATGCATATTAAAAAAACAAAAACAGCAGCATTTAGAGGTGCAGTAAACGATTTCTGAGAAATGCTGTTGATATTTGAAATCACCAAAACAAACAACCCTACCCAAAAGGATCACACCCCTATCTTGATAGCTCCGCCCCCAAATCCACAAACATGCTATGCAACACAAGCACCTCCCCCCTAATGAGTGTATACGCCCCCTACTGCTGATTGGCTACTAGTGTGTTTTGGTGCTCAGTCCGGTCCACTTTTAACTGCATTTCTCAGAAATCACTTACTGCGCCTTTAATAGTCATTTCACATGTAATCAGTTGACATCGGTCACTAACTTCAATCTCAAATGTCAACTGTGGTATAAAGAAATGAAGAGTTTCTTTTATTTTCCTCAAAGTGTGTCTCTTATTTTCCTCAAATACGATGCAGCCCATATGCCACACACTCGATCACCATTGTCTGACACCAGCGGACCGTCTGCTGTCATCTCTCTCCTCTCCGAGTGAGCTGATGGTCATATTATGTAAGTTTGGACAGAAAGAAAGTTCCAGAGGAATGAGAGGCTCTTGGTGAAAGCATTGTTACTGCCCTGCCAAAGCTCTGCCTCCACTCACACAACCGCCGTTTACAACAAATCCCCGTTTTATCCAGCCTTTCAATCACGCACGACTCTCTTCCCTTTTATGTTTTCTCCGTACGTCACTCTCTTCTGAAATCTTTCTACTCATTGTGTCCCTCTTTTCTTCGCTCTCTAACCGGCAGCTTTTATAGTTGTGCAACAAACTGTGTTTGAGAAGATTGGAAGTCTGAAAGCCCCGTAAAAACTCAGGACAATTTGATGTGACATCATTCTTCTCAATAACTCCATGTGACTATAACAGCAAAAAGCTCCTCCAAAAAAAAATTAAAAATATTTGTGAAAAAAAGTGAAAGCCAGTGAAAATACATGAAGGTTTAAGGTTCCAGTTGAAGGTTTTAATTTAAATAATAATTATTTAAATTGAATAACATAGTGAATTAATAATTATAAGCCTGACTCACAAACAAATGACTATTCTATTCAATGAATCAGTTTTAAACTCATCACTGAGTCATCACTGTATGTATATGCTAATACGTTTAATTATCGACTAGTTGGTCATATGATGGAGAAAGATGAAATATAATTAAATGGATAATCTACACTTATTTTAATTAATTAGATTATTAAGATTTTATTTCCTTAGTCAAAACACAAAATGAGATGTTTGACAATGTCCAAGCTCCAAAAAGGACTATGGAATATGAGGGAAGTAAATGATGACAGAATTTGTCGAATGTTTTCACAGATTACGTAGTTGAAGAGCGCTGCCTTTGCTCTCCTCTGCAACAATACAGAAGAATGAAGGGCAAATACTTATGCACAAACACACTCTCTTACGTTAATGTTTGCAACAGCACACACACGTACACTAAACTCCACAGGTAACTCACTCTTTCACTTTAAATCAATCACAAGAGCTCGACAGAGCACGATTAACTGCATCTGCTGCTGTCACCCTCCTCAACAACACCAGGTTGGGTAGGGAATTGATTGAATGCGATAAGAGAAAGACTGGGAGCTGCGAAATCAAATAAATATTTTCTATTGCATTGTCACACACTGCAGTAAACAGTGTAGCCTGATTCAAAAAACAAATGAGTCATATGAACCGGTTTTATTTAGTGAATCAATCACAATGACTTATTAAAGGGATAGTTCACCCAAAAAAGGAAATTATTCCATAATTTACTCACCCTCAAGCCATCCTAGGTGTATCTTTTTTCAGACAAACATAATCGGAGTTATATTAAAAAATATTTGAACTTTATAATAGTAGTGAATTGAGATTTTGAAGCCCAAAAACACACATCTATCCATCATAAAAGTAATCCATACCGCTTCAGGGGGTAAATAAAGGCCTTCTGAAGTGAAGTGATGTGTTTTTTTAAAGAAAAATATCAATTTTTATAACTTCACAAACTATAATCACTAGCTTCCGGTAACGTCAGTCTGCGCGTTCACGAGAGAGTCGAGTTCCGGCGTATGACACAGGATGTAGGAGTAGAGTAAGCTTAGGTGAGAGCAGACGCCTCTCGTGGTTCAAACAAATAGGGCTGGGCAACAAACTCAAACTCTGACATTTCTCTTTAAAAATTCTCGTTTTAGACTTCTAATTCATGACCGGTGTTTTGTTTTGTTCTATCCTGTGCACTTCCGCGTTCGTCAATGCGTCAGGTCAAAGTTCACTCGTCCGAATCGACTAACGTTCGGAAGCCAGTGATTCTAGTTTATAAAGTTATAAATATGGATATTTTTCTTACAAAAACCCATTGCTTCGCTTCAGAAGGCCTTTATTAACTTTTATGATGGATGGATGCGCTTTTTTGGACTTCAAAATCTAGGGTACCATTCACTCCCATTATAAAGCTTGGAAGAGCCAGAATATTTTTTTAATATAACTCTGATTGTGTTTGACTGAAAGAAGAAAGGCATATACACCTAGAATGGTGTAACTTGAGGGTGAGTTAATTATGGGATAGTATTCATTTTTGGGTGAACTAACTCTTTAATCAGTCTTAATCTAATGACTCATCACTGTATGTGTACTTATTGCTAATGAGATGAAAGTCAGTGTAATTGGAAATTCAATTAGATTATCTAAATTGATTTTAATTTACTAGATTAAAATAAATAAATGTATTAAATGTTTGTTTGAACCAGTGGCAGAGCCAGGATTTTTTCATTGTGATGAGACATGCAGACTACATACTGTAGTTCAAAGATTATTCAACCTTCATTGAATTTTATGTATGATCAACGAACAATTCTGAGTTTGTCTGTTTCAAAAACTAACCGAAAAAGTAAACACTAAATGTTTAACTTTCTATAGGCTATTGTCAAAATAAATAATTGCAACAGTTCTATCATACCTAAATTAAACTCAGTACAAAGAAAAAAAAGTGTTCTCTTTTGAATTCCCATTTGCAAGATGCAGAAGCGGAAGTCACATAAATGCCAGAATGTAAAATTAATTATTTTATGCATTTAAATGTGATACATTTTTGTTTGTACTTTATAAATTAACGCAAAGCGTTAGCATCTTCTAGTACAAATGCACAGTTCTCACATTTATTTATGCATTAATAAATTACATATCAGCTTGTGCTATACATTGTGATCTCACATAGCAGAGTATTTTAGTCCAGAGGCGCGTGATGCATATATTATATATATATATATCAAATACATGCATGCGGTTTTAACCCTGTTGGTTATTTCATGACTTAATTGACGGCATAACTACAACGTTGCATGCTCGTAGTTTCTTTTGCGCTTTATTTATAGTGAAGTAATATACAGCGCGCCGTATTTGCGCGTGATTGAAAAGTGCGTGCCGCGAGCACAGTATAATGGCTGATACGACAAGAAAGCCAAACCCTGCGACTGGGTTGTTTTAACCCAGTAGTTGGGTTAAATGTTTGCCCAATTGCCCAACATGGTGGGCAGTTTTATTTAACCCAGCTATTGTTTAAAAATTACTATATGTCTGGCTTAAAATGAACCCAAAATAGGTTTAAAATTAAAAATCAGACATAATTACTAGAGAAAACAATAATAATCAAAAGGTGAATATTTATTAATAAGCAATTTAATAAATGTTTATTGTTTAATTAGTTTAATTAGTTAAATGTTAATTTATTAAACATTAATAAATGTTAATTTCCAACCTATTTTGGGTTCATTTTAAGCAAGCAATACAGTAATTTTTAATCAATAGTTGAGTTAAATAAAACTACCCAGCAAGTTGGGCAAACATTTAACCCAACTGCTGGGTTTGTCCATTTTCAACCCAACTTGGGTTGTTTTTAACCCAGCATATTTTAGAAAGTAATATTAATATTATTTTTTAAATTATTAAATGACTAATAATTAGCCTGACTCATGAGTCATTGCTGTATGTGTACCTAATGCTCATTAGATGCAAATCAGTGTAATTAGTGACTGGTTGTTCATACATAAATTAACTAAATATTTTTTCTAAGTTCATTTTAGATTATCAGCTTTACATGATTAAATAAATAATTTTTTTTTAATAAAAACATATATTAAATTATATAAATTAACTACATATAATTTAATTACATAGATAATTAATTAGATTAAAATAAATAAAGACAATTAAATTACATAAAATTCCCCTCCGTACACACAAAATGTTTCCTACACTGTAATTAAGACTCCCGCTGCTGAGAATGAGAGAAGAAATGATCTCTCGTAATCTGCCGACGGTGTCTGTGTCCACATGTGGAGAAAACTGGAGTACAACAAACATTAACACTGTCGACTGTTCAAAGGAGCGTACCATTGTTACAGGTGGCGTTCATGATGCACGTCCGACTGATGAGGCTGTATCCGTCCTTGCATTGCGTGCAGCTCGTTCCAGGGCCCTGGCAACTCAAACAGTTCTCCTCACACCTGAAGATGGACAGAAAAACTTCACATGAGTCTCCTCATTTCACGTCTAAAAAGATCTATAAAAATGACAGATTTCCTGAAAACACGAGGGAAGCCACGCGACCAGAACAGAAGCATCATCACATGAATATGTATGAAGGTGTGCGGCCGACCAGGTCTGATGCATCAATGCCAGTGAGTGACAGCCGTAAAAAGAGCGAATGCCTTGAATTATAAAGTGCCGTTTTAGTACTTTTTAGTATTGGTTACTTTAGTTGATATGAATCAAACTGTGATCTTGGAGGAGGAACACTGAGCTCACGTTTATGGGGCTGAACATATTTTAGAGCTTGTTAATTCAAACACTTCAGTGCTCTACATCTACTAGTCCAGGTCATTACTTTCCGAGTTGAAAGAGATCACATACCCTGATGTGCTTCTGACAGCTCAGAGCGTTCACTGTGAATGAGAATTGATGCTCGTCTCATTCACACACCGGGCCACACTGCAACAGAGAGTCAGACTGATGATGCTGCTAGATATCTGACAAACATCTCTGTCTTCATCTCTATGGCGTTATTGACTTAAATTAATATGCATATTAAAGGGGAAATATCATGAAAATCTCAGTTTTTCCATGTTTAAGTGCTATAATCGGGTCCACGGTGCATCTACCAACCCAGAAAACGTGACAACCCAGTAACTTTGTTTTGGCAAGTCTTTTTCTGCAAGCATGTGAAAAAACGAGCTGCTCAGATTTCGCTCCCCTTGTGACGTAGGAAGGGGATCTTATTATAATATTACCGCCCCCTGAATCTGTATGTTTCCAACTACGGCGCCACCATTTTGTTTTCACAAGCAAAAACGGTGTACCAGATCTATCTAACTGTTCTGCCGTTGGCAGCAAAGATGAGCACAGAACACTATTTAGTGTATTGGATAGCCTGCAAGTTGACCCTGGTAAGCTCGATTGCTAAAAAAAATTTGACCATTTACTGCATTTGATAGCAATCATAGATGTTAGCCTGGTGTGTATGGCTCTGTTTGGCAAACAGGTATGCTATGTATAGTGGGCGTCTATACGGGTTTTGCACAAAAGGTTAACATGACGGCACATGCTAGTGGATGAGTTGAATCAACTCCACAGCAACTACATAAATTTATCCACTAACCGTTCAGAAACGTCCAGTTTCATTCTAAAAGTTGTAACTTCTTCCTGAGTCTCTCCATCAGTGTCGACTCTCCATCAGTGTCGAACAATGTAAGGCTGAACACCGTTACTGACAATCCTCATTTTGTCTGCGTGAGATTCTCCAGCTTTGTTGTTGTTGAGCAACCGAAGCGTGAGCTGTTAAAGCTCCGCCCTCTTCTGGAAAGGGGGCCGGGAGCAGCAGCTTATTTGTATTTAAAGGGACACACACAAAAACGGCATGTTTTTGCTCACACCCAAATAGGGGCAAATTTGACAAGCTATAATAAATGATCTGTGGGGTTTTTTGAGCTGAAACTTCACAGACACATTCTGGGGACACCACGGACTTATATTACATCTTGTGAAAAGGGGCATTATAGGTCCACTTTAAAGGAAACTTCTGTCATCATTTTACTCACCATCATATTATTCCAAACAGATACAAATTTCTTTCATACACGTTTGAAACGACATGAGAGTGAATAAATGATGACTAAAATTTAATTTTTGGGTTTAATCAAGGAACAGCTAGGTATCAAAAATAGTGAAATTTCACAGGTACTTTAATTTGTTTGTTTAAAAATGTTGTTTGTTTCTTATGCTCAACAAGGCTGCATTTATTTGATGCAGTAAAAGTAATATTGTGAAATACTGTTACAATTTAAAATAGATGTTTTCTATATATTTTACAATGTAATTTGTTCCTGTGATCAAAACTGATTTTTTTAAGCATCATTACTCCAGTCTTCAATGTCACACAATCCTTCAGAAAATGATTTGCTGCTCAAAAAACATTTCTTATTACTATCAATGTTGAAAGCAGTTGTGCTGGATTATATTTTTGTGGAAACTATAATACATATTTTTGCAGGATTCTTTGATGAATTGATGATGCATTTATTTGAAATAGAATATTTTGTAACATTAGAAATGTCTTTGCTGATCAATTTAATGCATCTTTGATTAATAAAACTATTAATTTATTTTTTTTTAATTATTAAAATGACTTTTGAACAGTAGTGAACGTTAACAGAAAAAGTTTCACAAAACTAAACGTGTACATAAAAAACAAGTTCTTCCCCTATTTCCAATGAAGAATCTTCAAGTAAAGCAAGTGTGCAACACTAAAAACCAGTTAAAACACAAGAAACAACTTGTATAAAGGCCCAGGCCCATTATGATTTGAAGGTGGATAATTTATCATTATAAAATATACAAGCTCTGATTGATGTAAAAAATGACGGCTCTAAGGCCATTCATAACAGCAGTAGTGTTGAAGAACAGCTGTAAAACTGTCCTTGGCACTCCATATGTGACCTCTGGGCACTTATACAGTATTTACTATATGTACTTTGTCATTTGCTGGTATATGAGCTCAAACTAGATGTCTTCCACTGCATATTGGTTACCTCAGGGCCACAATTCACCTCTGTTTTATGGCTGTCTGATCTATTTGCCTCCAGTTAACATCAACCGTACTCAGAGAAGAACCCATCTCTACTCCAATCACCATCCATGACCTTCATAAAAGCCTCTATTTGCTTTAGACAGCGTTCATAAAGCAAAAGACTGTTGATTTATAAATTGTGCAGTGCAGAGGCGGCTATCCTCTCCCGCCGCCCTTATGCTACATTACAGGAATCTAAAACGCAGTGATGGAGTTGTAAATCTCACCCATACATGAAAGATCTGTGCTGAACCTTCCTCTGCTGCGTCTGATTTTATCTGCAAAACTGATTGCTTATTGATCATTGATATGGAGATTTAAAAAAAAGCAAGCACCAGAGAGTGTTTGAGATATTACCATAACCGTGAGTGTCAACACACTACCAATGCAATTCAACCAGGCCTTGTCTAGGGTTGGGTATCGTTTGAATTTGAATGATTCCAGTTCCGATTCCGATTCTGCTTATCAATTCCAATTCTTATTGATTTCCAATTTCGATTCCAATGAGGTAAAAAAAAAACCTTAGATATCATTCACATTTATTCTAAGGGTGTACTCACACTAGGCGCTCTGAACCGTGCCCGAGTGCGTTTGACCCCCAAAGCCCGGTTCGTTTGACAAGTGTGATCGCTCCGTTCTGTGCTTGTTCGTTTAGCCGGCCCTGGCCCGCTTGGAAGAGTTTGGCCAGAGCGTGGTTCGGTTGGGCTTGAGCGCGGTTCGCATGCAGTGTGAGCACTAACCGTGCCAGAGCATGGAACAGTTGCTACTTTTGTGTGCGCTACTGTCATCATTATGACGGCAAACATCTTTATTCCTACTTTAATAGTACACTTATCAATTCATGTGTATTTGGATTTATAACGGGCCTGATTCTCACCTTATTGATGAACAGGAATTGTAGTTTAAGAGTAAAGCTGCCTTCGTAATAATCTTCTTATACGTGCAAGTGAAAATCGTTGCGCGGCATAAATTATTAACAGCCAGTATCTTATCGAAAGTGCATTTCTTCCTTTTTTCTTCCATTCAAAAAGTTGCATCGTATATGACGTAATCGTATATGTTTGATTAACGTTATTATAGAGACGGCAGCAGGAATATTAGGCTGCTGTCACTTTAAGAGCTGCACGGATACAATATACTGTTATGAGTTTTCTTTGTCAACTGTTTACATTCACTTAAGACATAACCAACTGTGTTTATGAGGATATTTTGACATATTTTTGTGTGTATTTGCCTGTTCAAGTGCAAAAAAGACGTAGAAGAGAACTCGGTTCAGTATCGCACACTATTCAATATGTATGAGAGGCGACTTTCTGTGTGCATGTAGCTTTGGATGTGTGCTCAGCACAAAAAACAACGAGTGAGTCTTTGGTTTAAAATCACATTAAATCACTTTTTCTGTGAGAGTGTTGTAGTTTCTTCTTTTCATAAAAATGAAAACTCTTCTCAATCTTAGATTCAGAATATACGCTTTATTTTAAGCGGAGCTTGTTACATCTGCAGTTAACACAGCTGTCTGCCCATCCTTTTGGGCTCATATTTATACCATGTGATATGATATGGGGCCAAGTTTTTTTACCATATATTTCTCTTTCTGCAAGCTTAAAAATAGACTCTTGAATTCACATACACACACGCTTTCAAGTTTCCGTTTGCATAGCAAAATCTATTTTGACCCAGGCCCTCTGCTGAACAGACACATGTTTTTCAGTACATGAAGGCCTAATTTTTCCTATGATTTTAATTGTAAAGTACCACACACTGTTTTATACTATATTATGCTCTATTTTATCACACCAAAAACTTCTTCAAGAGCGCTTTGGATATGTGTGTGCAGCAAAGAAAACAGCGTGAGAGTCTTCTTGCGCTTGAATGGTTTAAAGTCATGTTAAAATGCACAAAAAGGAATCAATAAGAGGAATCAAAATTTTCATTTTATAACAAGTATCTGATTCCTGACCTTAAGTATCCGATTTCAGAACTGGAATTGATTTTCGATCCAAACCCTAGCCTTGCCTCTTTAACGTATGCCGTATGCCGAGGAATATTGTGATGTGTTAATTCCCGGAAGAAAACTCAAGACTACAATGGAGGTGTTTCAGGGAGTTCAGAAACAGTGACACTAATATAGAGAATAACTCCCGCTGGAGGGACTTTGTCACTTTGCAGACCTTTTTCATGCTCAAACAGCAACATTACACACTAAAGATAGTTGAATATGTAAAAGAGCAAAATAGGACCCTTTTAATACTTTGTTTAACTTTATCAAAAACACTTGATACTTTAAAAAATGCATGGTTATTGATAGACAAATAAGTAATAAATTATTAATTTAATATGTATGTTCTATTATTTTTTAATGCTGTCTCCATAAAATTATTGGTGGTCATTTGTCCTATATGCATCGCTGTTTATTGTTTGCATTCATTCATTCCACCATGGTGAATTTTTGGAAGATAAAGGCCTTACTTTTGTTAGTTGTAAGTTTAAATCAACAACTGTGTTAACAAATGTCACTGTAAAATGTGTCACTAGGCTAGAAATGCAGAGACAGCGAGAATGAGCTTGAAAGTTTATTACGTCTGCCACTAAGGGTGAATTCCGGCAGTCGTGTCCGATTGCTGTGTGCAGTGGAAAGGCAGCTTTGGTTTCTGTCTGAATGCATAACTTTATAACTTTAACTTTATATGCATAACTGTACTCAAATGTTTAGTCGTCATCTGAGACGTGTGCATGACTCACTTGCGGCACATCCTCTGTGAGAATCCCGCAGCCTCGCTCCTGTAGTACCCGGGAGCGCATGTCCGAACGCACCGCCACTCCTGCTGTAAGAAGTCAGGTGCACACTGAATGCACTCCTCCAGTCCCGGCCCTGCAAACACAACCACACTATTAGCTCAACGCTGGTGGTCTGGAATCGGTTTTCCGTTATTTATATGTGCGTTTCATTGGGGTCTTCGCTTGAGGCGTTTTGGGAAGGCTGGTGACAGAGGCTGGCAATAACAATGCAGTGTTATCATTAATCAGTGGCCGTATACAATGTATCGGGTTCAGCTGAAGATGATTCGATGAACATCAGGATCAGACCACAAAGGCGACTTTCTTGCCTGCTTCCAGCTGATCAGCTCATCTCTAAGGTTAAAGCAAGATTACGAGAGACTCTCTTCTGTAGGTCAACCATGTGATCTCTTTCAAAGGTGCTTGCACATAATCATCAAAAGCACATATGCTATCATTTTAAAAGTTTGGGGTCGGTAAAATTTGAAAGAAATTAATTTTAATTCACCAAGGATGCATTAAACTTATAAAAAAATTCTGGAAAAAAATGGTTTCTACAAAAATATGAAGCAGCACAACTGTTTTCAACAATTATAATATTCAGAAATGTTTCTTGAGCAGCAAATCAGCATATTATTATGACTTCTGAAGGATCATGTGACACTGAAGACTGGAGTAATGATGCTAAAAATTCAGCTTTACATCACAGGAATAAATACATTATAAAATATATTCAAATAGAAAACAGTGATTTTAAATTGTAATAATATTTTCACAATATTACTGTTTTATTTTTGATCAAATAAATGTAGCATTGATGAGCAGAAGAGATTTCTTTCAAAAACATTAAAAAAATCTTAATCTGAATTGTTTTGAAGCAATAAAAAAAAATTATCAGCATTGAATGAAATAAGACTCCTCCTCGGTCTACTAATTTAGATGGAGTATGTTGCAGTGCATTGTGGGATTGTCATCTCCACAAATGATGCATGCCATTCTGCTTTTACATTTACATTTACATTTACATTTATGCATTTGGCAGACGCTTTTATCCAAAGCGACTTACATTGCATTATACTATACATTTGTATCTGAGTATGTGCAATCCCTGGGATCGAACCCATGACCTTGGTGGCCTTGGCTAGTGCCACGCTCTAACCACTGAGCTACAGGAAAGCTTTTAGATAATAATATTTCCAACTTTCCCCCAGTTTCACAGATGAGGCTTAAAGGATTAGTTCACTTTCAAATAAATTTTCCTGATAATTTACTCACCCCCATGTCATCCAAAATGTTCATGTCTTTCTGTCTTCAGTCGAAAAGAAATTAAGGTTTTTGATGAAAACATTCCAGGATTATTCTCCTTATAGTGGACTTCACTGGCCTCCAAACAGTTAAAGGTCAAAATTACAGTTTCAGTGCAGCTTCAAAGGGCTTTAAATGATACCAGACGAGGAATAAGGGTCTTATCTAGCAAAACGATCGGTCATTTTTGAAAAAAATACAACTGTATATGCTTTATAAACACAAATGATCGCCTTGCACGTGCTTCCGCTTTCCGTATTCTTCAAAAAGCTTACGCTTTATGTCCTACGCCTTCCCTATTCTACTTACGGAATGAACGCGGCGCTAGTTCCATTTTTCCGTAAGTAGAATAGAAAAGGGTAGGACATAAAGCGTAGGACATAAAATTTTATTTGAAAGTGAACTAATCCTTTAGGCCTAGTCCAAGACTAAAATACATGTTTGAGCTGTTTTAACTGAAACTTAAAATATATCTTAAAATATGTCAGTTCCATTGTTTTGTCTCAAGATGCACACCAGTAATGTTTTTTTTCTAAGGCATGTTTATAAAAGCTTAATCTAAGCCTTGTCTGTGAAACCAGCCTTAATGTCTTAAAATGCTGCCTAAAGTACCATATAGCTCACTATAGGGTTTGGAATGGAGTCCAATGAGTCCAATGTTAAATGAGATAGAAACACACACACACACACACACACTCGGGCCAATCTGTCAATTTACTTCCCTCCGCCACGCTGTGTCTATAACATTAGCTCTCCCCATTTCAGCGAACTTGGAAAGCAAACAACTCACGGCTTATCAGTCGTCTCTGGTGAGTTGGTATAATGAACTAAGTTAATTAAGTTCTAAGGCTGAGCAGCAATAGCGAAACAGGACTGGCAGGGGCTCTTTCACTCCTGCTGTCCTGAAAACAAGACAAACTCTTTACTCTTGCGTCTCTCACTGCGAATTGATTCTGCTCCTGTGGTAAACAAGTTAGGGAAGACATCTGATCTCATTCCTCTACTTTTGCATTGAGTTCATTTCATATTCAGAGAGCAATATTTGAGTCAGCTTTGCATCTGCAATGTCCTGTGAGTGAACTGCGCTGATTCTGAATGAGACACATGATGATACAGTATACTGATGTAAATCATGGTTTATCAACTCTGGCCTCAAGGTCTATGGCAGTTTACCTGTCTGTAATTGTCGATTTTTTCGAATTTTCGAAGACATTGATTAGTTTGTTCAGGTGTATTTTTGTTCAGGGAAGGACGGTGGACCTTTAAGACCAGAGTTGATAAAAGCTGATGTAAATAAAAAAAATTTAAAAAACCGGGCCACGATCAATTCATCTGTATTTACCTTTATGATACTACTAGGAATTTTTGTTTATCGTTTGTTGTATAAAATTGCGTTTGTTCTGAATATAATGGCTTACAAATTACTTGCGGCTGTGATATTTACACTAAGTACAGCAAATTGGAATATAAGAATAGAATAGAATAGAAATGACCTCTAAATGGTTTAGCTCCCCAATATCTAAGCGAGCTCTTGGTGCATTATAGTCCTTCACGTTTATTGCGATCTCAGAATTCAGGCCAGTTGATAATACCCAGAATATCAAAATCAACCGAAGGCGGCAGATCCTTTTCCTATTTAGCACCTAAACTCTGGAACAATCTTCCTAGCATTGTTCGGGAAGCAGACACACTCTGTCAGTTTAAATCTAGACTAAAAACACATCTCTTTGCTCTTGCATACACATAACACATTATCAATACNATTGCATTTGTTCTGAATATAATGGCTTACAAATTACTTGCGGCTGTGATATTTACACTAAGTACAGCAAATTGGAATATAAGAATAGAATAGAATAGAAATGACCTGTGCATGTGGAGCAGGAGATGTGGCAAGGGCTGCACTTCATTTCTTCCAAGTTAAAATAAGTTCCATTGGCACACTGTGGAACGCAGGTCATTCCTGCCAGACTTTAATCAGGAAAAAAGAAGAAGAAGAGAGAAAAATTAAACTCATATCACAACTCACTGCAATGTTTCCACAGTTTTATCTTGGAAAGCAAAAATCATCAGTCTTTCATCATGGAAAGCAAAAACAGCAGTTATATCAAAACTATCAGAACATTAACATGTGACGGCAACATTTACATATAAACACTTTTTATGCAAATTAAGACTATTCACAGCAAGAGCATTTTTATAAAATCATATAATAATAATAATTATTATTATTACTATTGTTATAACAGTCATGTGAAAAAGAAAGTACACCCTCTTTGAATTCTATGGTTTTACTTATCAGGACATAATAAAAAAATCATCTGGTCTTTAGCAGGTCTTAAAATTAGGTAATTACAACCTCAGATGAACAACAACACATGACATATTACACCATATTACACATATTACAGCCATGTGTGACAAACTAAGTACACTCTATAATTCAGTTGCTTGTAGAACCAACTTTAGTAATAAGTTGAAGTAATCGTTTTCTGTATGACTTTATCAGTCTCTCACATCATTGTGAATGAATTTTGACCCACTCTTCTTCACAGCGTTGCTTCAGTTCATTGAGGTTTGTGGGCATTTGTTTATGCAGAGCTCTCTAAAGGTCCCGTTACAGCATGTCAGTTGGGTTGAGGTCTGGACTTTAACTGGACCATTGAGTGGTGTAGATTTGCTGGTGTTCTTGTGATCATTGTCCTGTTGCATTATCCAAATTGGCCAACCTTTAGCTGTCGGACAGGTCGCCTCACATTTGACTCTAGAATACTTTGGTGTACAGAGGAGTTCATGGTCAACTCAATGACTGTGAGATGCCCAGGGCCTGTGGCTGCAAAACATGCCAAAAATCATCACCGCTCCACAAGCATGATGGACAGTTGGTAAGAGGTTTTTGTTCTGATATTCTGTCTTTAGTTTTCGTGACACTCTGCATTATGGCCAAACATCTCCACTTTGGTCTCGTCTGTCCAAAGGACTTTGTTCCAGAAGTCTTGTGGTTTGTTCAGATGCAACTTTGCAAATCTAAGCCATGCTGCCATGTTCTTTTTAGAGAGAAGAAGAGGCTTTCTCCTTCCAAACATGCCATACTTATTCAGTCTTTTTCTAATTGTACTGTCATGAACTTTATCATTTAACATGCTAACTGAGGCCTGTAGAGTCTGAGATGTAGCTCTTGGGTGTGAATTTGCTGGGACGTCCACTCATGGGAAGATTGGCAACTGTCTTAAATGTCTTCCACTTGTGAATAGTCTTCCTTACTGTAGAATGATAGACTTCAAATAGTTTGGAAATGAACTTGTAACCCTTCCTAGATTAATGGCAGCAACAACTGCTTCTCTAAGATCATTGCTGAAGTCGTTCCTCCTTGGCATTGTGTTAACACACACCTGAAGGCTCCAGACCAGCAAACTGACAAAACTTCTGCTTTTATAGAGGTGATCACACTTGCTGACGTTTGATTATCAGCACCTGACTTTGTTTTTTGTTAAATAAACCATGACACGGTGTAATATGTCATATGTTGTTGTTCATTTGAGTTTGTATTTACCTAATTTTAAGACCTGCTAAAAACCAGATGATGTTTTATTATGTCCTGATATGTAAAACCATAGAATTCAAAAGGGGTGTACTTTCTTTTTCACATGACTGTATATTATAGAAATAAATAATAAAGTATTTTACTATTTAGAATAGCATATTTATGTATATAATAAATTATTTCCAAGTTGACACTGTAACCAACATGCACAAAAACACTGCTTACCGTAATAATAATTATTATTATTATAACATCAGTGGAATTTCCATTATGATAAAATATTTTAATATTAAGAACAGTATTTTTGTTACTTACAACATGTGCATTATTTTACTAACCCTTAAAGAATATTACATTATTTCCAAGTTCGCACTGTAACAAACATGCACAAAAATAGTTACATTAAAATTATTAATTGTTATTATTTGTTTGACAATTAATCGACAGATAAAATTTTATAATTGTAACAGCAAACATATAGACAGACTACAAACTATTTACACCAAGAGCAAAACAAACAAAAATAATATTATTATATATATGTTGTTATTATTATTATTATTATAAAAAAGTGGACTTTCCATTATACATTTAAAAAATAAAGTATTTTAATATTAGGAAAATAGTCTACTTGTCACTTTAACATGCATTATTTTACTAACCCTTAAAGAAAATAATACATTATTTCACACTGTACCGTGCACAAAAATAGTCAATTCAATTGTTAATTGCTTTATCTCCAGATAAAAATTGTGACAAACGTGAAGATGTGGCCCCTTTAAACTTTAAAGTGCTCTAAATGTGGCACAGACTAAAACTAGTGTCAAAGTAAATTATATTTTCAAACAAATCAGAGTAACCAGTGAGTCTGAATCCAAGACAAGACTTAATGTGTGTCAGAGAAAACAACTCTACAATCTTCTTCACAGTGGGTTGATTTTGTCTTGGCTCAAAGAACTGTTTTGCAAGGGAACTGTGGGTCAGTGGTTGAAAATGACAGGGGAAGAGAACCGTTTCAATAATCTTTCGAGCAAGTGTGACGCAGAGAATGTGAATCTAAAAGACTCCAGGCATTTGGTCTCTATCCGCACTTCAAAACACAGCACATCACGATATATAACCCTGACAGATTAACTGCTGCAGAGAGGTCATGGCGTAACGCATGCAGCGTTTTACCCCTTCACAAGTCTGTCTCAGTTCGGCTCCCCTAAACCACAGCAAAGACAGCATACATAAAGATGACCAAATGCACCCTAGATGTCCTAAACCGACATAAAACACCAAAGCCTCACTTCTTACGCCATTTCATCTGCACCAGTATGCGATGAGAATTCATAACTCAATATATATTGTGCAATGAGTGCAAAGAGGGGTCACACCTCTGCGAGTGAATGTTTATAGGTTACAAGAGACTTTTAAATGCTTAATAGTCCCAAATACTAGTAACACTTTATTTTACAGTGCCGTAGTTACACGTTGCTACATGTAATTATTATAGTAATAACAATAAATTATGCATAATTACAAGTAACTAACCCTAAACTAAACCCTAACCCTAACTGTAACTCTATTGTAATTACATGTAGTTAATTAATAGTACTCAGTACTTATTTGAGTAATTACAATGTAACTTCAGCACTGTAAAATAAAGTGTATTTACATTGCAATTAAGCAACAATCCTGCACCAAATGCAGCAATAATCAAATGTTCTTGGGACGCATTTTAAAAGACCTCAATCTGAGAGCAGCAGTTCAACACTGGACATGAAGTTGTGCATTTCTTTCTAATCAGGTTGTTTTGTGCAAATGTTGATTTGAGATTTTTTTTTTTTTTTTCAGTGAACATTGTAAAGAAGAATAGCTCTGATTTGTATTTGTATTACCTGAAGCCATCCTGACAGGCAGTGCATCTGTCTGCATCTCTCAAGCATTTCAAACAGTTCTCATGACACTTCAGGCAACGTCTCTGGCCTGGAAAAGAAAAGTGACAGAAAGATCACATAGACAATCAAAGACAGACATACTAGCGTACTACTCATAATATGAAATAGGGGTGGGCCGTGGGCGATATGACCAAATTCTTATTTCACAATAACAATATATATCATGATAAAGTTATTATTATTATTATTTTTTTAATTTCTGTTATTAAAAAAAAGAAAAAAAAAGAAGCAAATTACAAACAATAGGACAAATACAATATAACAAAAATATGAATTAAACAAATTAAGTTCCCTTTCGATACTTCACTCGTACTGCGTATGGGGGGAAAAGTCTCCCTTTTTCCCCGCTACTGAAGCCTTTTCAATAACGCAGTGCAACTGCATCGTCATTGGTTCACTCATTGCAAGTCGTTGAACCAATGACGGCGCGGCTTGGCTGCGCGGCCTATGGCGACAGAGCGCGCGAACTTTCCCGCCAAAATGGGCGGGGTAAAGCCCTATATAAGAGAGCAATTCGCCATGGGCTACTCAGTCCTTTCTCCTTCAGCGACGACTCATCATCTCCTCGCTGATCCTCGCCGAAGCCTGCTCGCCTGGAAAGAAGCTTGCCGCCTTGGAAGAAGCTCTGCCGCCGTCGAAGAGGCCCTGCAGCGGACCTGCTGAATCGCCGGACTCGCAGCGCCTCGCCCTCGCCGACTGCCGCATTCGCGCCATCGACGAGCCGCCGCTTACCGCTCCCGGTACTCGCGCGTCTCCTGCCGCCATCCGGTGCATCTAGAGCTTTCCCCGCGGTTTACTATCGCTTATAAGAGCACTTTCCACAGCGGTTTTCACCGCTTACGGTCCTCGCCATTTAAGAGCCACTCAATCGCCGTTTTTACGGCGCCACCGGCATTTTCTAATGCCCCACCATTGCACTACGTGCAGGGCCCCTCTGCAGGACGCAGACGGCCATGGCGAGTGCGTCGGATGTTTGGGCAAGCCCCATGCGGATGACGCATTTACCGGGGGTTCATGCTCGCACTGCGAGTCCATGAGCCTGGCATCTCTACGCTCTCAGGCCGCCTTCTTCAGAAGTGACGCCGATCGCGCCCTCCTCTCGCCTTCCTCCCGCGAGCCGGCTAGGAAGAGACAGCGGGGTAGACCGGTCCAGCGCTCAGAGCTGAGCGAGCTCACGTCGGCCCAATGCCCGCGTGCCTCGCCTTCTCCCAGCAGAGAACAGTCCCCGGTTCTGTTCTCCCGCCCTGAACAACGTCCCTCAGCAGATGCGAGCGACTTTGTCTCTTTGTCTCTGCCCGACGACTCCGTGCCCTTGGCAGCATCAGAACCCGAGCATTGGGTGGGTGAGTCGGACGACCCCGCCCCCCTGCCCCTGTTGGAACCCATTGATCACGGCGCGGGTATGGACGCCGAACTTTTCCGCGTCCTAGCCAAAGCCGTGGAGGAATTGGACCTCGAGTGGGCCCCACTAGAGGAGCCATCGCGAAGCCGCCTGGACGAGTGGTTTCTCCCAGGTTGCCGCCAAGCCCCTCGACAGCGCTCGGCCCCGTTCTTTCCTGAGGTTCACGAAGAACTGGCCAAGTCATGGCGCGCTCCATATTCAGCCCGCCTGCACACCTCCCACCGGTCAGCCCTCACCTCTGTTGATGGCTCGGAGGAGAAGGGTTATGAGCACCTGCCGCCCATGGACGAAGCGGTGGCCGCTCACCTCTGTCCGCCCGCGGCTGTGGGCTGGAAAACCAAACGTTCCCTTCCGTCCAAGCCCTGCAGGACCACTTCTGCCCTGGCAGGGAGAGCTTACGCCTCAGCGGGCCAAGCCGCTTCAGCGCTTCACTCCATGGCCATCTTTCAGGTCTTCCAGGCCAAACTTCTCCGCTCTATGGACGAGTCTGGCGTGGAGGAG
>RJVU01053643.1:8974763-9055054 GCA_003731715.1 Anabarilius grahami
ACACACCCCATACTGCTGATTGGCTCACTCTCTCCCCTCCCCCATAATGAGTGGACACGCCCCATACTGCTGATTAGCTCACTCTCTCCCCTCCCCCATAATGAGTGGACACACCCCATACTGCTGATTGGCTCACTCTCTCCCCTCCCCCATAATGAGTGGACACACCCCATACTGCTGATTAGCTCACTCTCTCTCCTCCCCCATAATGAGTGGACACGCCCCATATTGCTGATTGGCACACTCTCTCTCCTTCCCATGAAGAGTGAACACACCCCATACTAATGATTGGCTCACTCTCTCCCTTCCCCCATAATAATTGGACACACCCCATACTGCTGATTGGTTAACTCTCTCCCCTCCCTAATCATGAGTGGACACACACCCCATACTGCTGATTGGCTCACTCTCTCTCCTCCCCATAATAAGTGGACACACCCCATACTGCTGATTGGCTCACTCTCTCTCCTCCCCATAATAAGTGGACACACCCCATACTGCTGATTGGCTAACTCTCTCTCCTCCCCCATAATGAGTGGACACACCCCATACTGCTGATTGGCTCACTCTCTCTCTTCCCCCATGATGAGTGAACACACCCCATACTGCTGATTGGCTCACTCTCTCCCCTCCCCTATAATGAGTGAACACGCCCCCTACTGCTAATTGGCTAACTCTCTCTACTTCCCATAATGAGTGGACACACCCCATACTGCTGATTGGCTCACTCTCTCTCCTCCCCCATGATGAGTGAACACACCCCATACTGCTGATTGGCTCACTCTCTCCCCTCCCCATAATGAGTGGACACGCCCCATACTGATGATTGGCTCACTCTCTCTACTTCCCATGATGAGTGAACACACCCCATACTGCTGATTGGCTAACTCTCTCCCATCCCCCATAATGTGTGAACACGCCTCATACTGCTGATTAGCTCACTCTCTCCCCTCCCCCATAATGTGTGAACACGCCCCCTACTGCTGAGTGGCTTGTGCTGCTCGTTCCAATCCACTTTCAACAGCAGTTCTCAGAAATGGCTTACTGCACCTTTACATTTGCGTATTCAAAGCAGTTTTACCCTGCACAGATGGCACATTAAAGCAGCAAATATACCGGGTGTTATTAAAGACGGTGTCAATCACAATCACATGTATCACACACTGAAAAATCTATGATTTATTCAGGTACAAAATGAACCAAATACATGTGCACAGAATGACATGAAATCAGTGCATCTGAATGCAATTCATACTTGGGTACTTGACATTAACACCCGCCAACCCGCCAAATGCGGGTAGATTTCAGCTGTGGCGGGTAAGACAGCCACTCCCACTAGCCACTTTGGCGGGTTGAATATAATTTCAGTTTACAGCCAAATGATCGTCGTAGCACAAAATTACAATCCAATCACACAATTCGTTATTTACGTGCAGTTAGTGAAGGAGGGATAGGCGGAATTGCGCTGAATGACACAAGAGAAGCGCTCGATCAGTTCTCCTCACGCCCGAATAGTCAAATACACGTGCACGCAGATGTCTAAATGTCCATCGTGTGGAGTATCTCGTGTGAATACAGTCGGTTACGGCTTAAGTGGACGTAAACAGGTGGGTAATAACTGGACATGCGTCAGTTTCGTCCATGCATTCAGCAGCCCAATTAAATAGGCCTACCTGTCTGTCATTAATTTTAATCAAACAACAAAAGATGTTAAATAAATGTAGGCTATATGTTAAATAAACCTACTGTATCTGAAAAAAGATTATTTTTAATTTACTATTGTTTTTGTAATTTGCTTCTTTGTTCTTTTATATAGCCTAACACAAATAACATAAAATTTCTCATATTAGCCGGATGCTCATATTGTCCACCTCTTGCCCACCTGTACATACAATGTAGTCTTGATTTGGGTGGTCAATCTGCATTTAAAAGTTTGAAAGGGTTTTAAATCTTCTAAATCAAGTAAAATGATTCAAAATAAAGTAATTTAAGCATAACAAAGTAAACTTTAATCATATAAAATGTAATTTACCAACATCAAAATTGTGGCAAGTGAAAATGCTGAGTGGCTAGTAACTTTGGAAAACCACTAGCCACAGTGACTGGTGGGCAAAAAAGTTAATGTCAAGCCCTGCTTGGGTATGTGCAAATTTCATCCATTCATGCTGCCACTAAACACATATCCCATCAACATCTGTTCCACATGCACGGCTCTGCATGTGTTCAACAGCTGAGGCCAGCGTGCACAAACAGTGATAAACCAAGTCTTTGCTGGCTTTTATCATCCTCATACGCATCACAGGCGGACTGTGAAAGACGCTCAATCAACAAGCTGATTTGTGGAGATAACTACAGCTCATCTCCATCCCAGCATCTGTTATCAACAAGATGGAAACAACAAGGGACAATAAACCCGCAACAACCCATATGCAAATGCAAAATTAGTCAGAAACATGCAAATGTCTGTCTTTTTTTGCTCTGTGCCCATGGGCCGAATGATGCAAACATGCTCTGTTCTGTGATTATATATTCATATAATTATTTTTTCCAGTTAACAGCATCTGTTAAATGAATAAATGTAAATAAATAAACAACATACTTCATTTCTTTTTGTATGGTTTCATATACAGTCTTTCTATTACAAAATTTCCAAATGTGTTATTTCTTTCAAATTATTAGTGAAATTTACTAGCAATTTCTGAATGAAAACTGTTTCAAAGTAAATCCTACTCCTAATTTACTGGACAAATATGGTAATTCAGAAAGATCAGCTCAAAAAACACATAAGTGCAATGCAACAATCTTTGTTGGACTCACCCTCGTCATGGAAGCAGCCGGTGGGACAGGTTTCCACACAGACGCTCTCCTTCGAGTAGAAATAAAGACCTCTCCGGCAAGATCTGCACTCGTTCGGTCCACGGCCGACACATTTCTCACAGCCTCTGTTACAGCGACGACATCTACGGGCGTCTACGTCCTCAAAGTAGCCCAGTGGACAGTGACTAACACATGTCCTACGAGGAGGATAAGAGATGAAGAAAAAAATCTACTGTATATTCTCTAACTATATAGTTGACAAAAAAGTACATTAATAAAGTACCTTTATAAAGTAGATATTTTAAGTGGGAAACATAAAAAAATACTCATATACCATGACTTTTGACGTACCGCCCACAACTATCTATAACACTAAACTGAAACAGAGTTTAAATATAATTGTCCTCTTTCTAGACGACCACTTTACCTGCCAGATTTGAGGCTGCCCAGACTGAAGTGGATGCAATTGAGGCAATGATCAGCATCCGGCCCATCACAGCCCTGATCTCCACATTCATGATGACACGGACCTGAAATATAATGACAAACAAGCAACGCCATAAATCTGATTCATAGATATACTAGATAACATTTGCATTTATTAATGTAACAGATTCTTTTATTCCATACGACTTACAAATGAGGAACATAAGCAAGTTGTCACAGAGTCAACGATTCCAGATTTATTATAATAATAAAGCTCATTAGGTTGATATAGACGATCATCTTTTGGACTAGCAATTGTTCATTTTGCAATATATCACATAAGATAAAAACAGACAATTGCTTTGCTTTTAAGTCAAATGTTTTTTCATGTTTCAGTTCTGTTTACATGGTTTCTAGACTATCTTACACTATCAAAAAGAAACAAGTACCATCATATTTATATATAATACATATTAATATGATCATACTATTTATTAAAACCAAGTCAAATGAAAATCTAATCGTGTTTGGGTTTTTTAACTTCTTATTTGTTGCTTCAATAATAATATAGTAACAAATACATTTCATGTAACTGTTGTTTTGTTTTTATTATTAACTTTCAACTTCTTTTCAGTCCATTAGTAAACAAAATGTTCTGTATTTCCATGATTACATGTTTCTTGTTCATCACCTGCCCCTTTTGCATGTTTTTCCATATTTTAAATGGGTTTTGGAAGAGTTAATAATAAATGATTATATATACACTACCGTCCAAAAGTTTGTGGTCAGTACGTTTTTTTTTTTTAATGAAATGAATACTTTTATTTAACACGGATGTATTAAATTGATCAAAAGTGACAGTAAAGACATTTATACATTTTACAAAAGATTTCTATTTCAAATAAATGCTGTTCTTTTGAACTTTCTATTGATCAAATAATCTTGAAAAGATGTATCACAGTTTCCACTAAAATATGAAGCAGCACAACTGTTTTTAACATTGATGATAATAATAATAGATGTTTCTTGAGCAGCAAATCATCATATTAGAATGATTTCTGAAGGATCATGTGACACTGAGGACTGGAGTAATGATGCTGAAAATTCAGCTTTGATCACAGGAATATTTTACATTTTAAAAATGCTATTGAAAACAGTTATTTTAAATTGCAATAATATTTCACAGTTTTTACTGTCTTTTTGATCAAATAAATGCAGCCTTGGTGAGCAGAAGATTAAAAAAAATATATATATTACCGACCCCAAACTTTTTAACTTGTCTAGGTATTACTGAGAGTACCATTATATTCCTCCTCTTCCTCCTCTTCATGCTCAGGGGCTCCTGGCACAGAATCTGGGTTTTTCAGCTCCTTGCCTGCTGTGGGAATTTCCAGCATCCTGGAGCGAGAGTGGTAGGAACCCTGGGTTTGGTAGGGGTGTTCAGACGTGCCGTGCAGGATTAGTGTCCACTCCTTCAGCTTACCTGAGAGAGAAGAAAGAGCAAGAGACAGAGCAATGAAGTCAGACAAAGAAAGTTGTGTTATGCATTGCAATGAATCACATCATTCCTGACGAGAAATCAGAAGAGGAAAGAACAACTTTAATCTGCAGCACGTCTCAAAGTAAGTTTGCAATAAGAAAAAATGTCATTCATTTAAGTTCAAAAAAGCCAGAAATCAGTGTAGAAAAACATGGACAAAAGTCCATCTGGGACTGCAGTTTTCATTTCCATTAGGATGCTGCCTAAGAAATCAGCTGCCCATAGAAACAGCAAAGTAGTCTACTAGGTTTTAAGAACATAACTGATGTAAAATGTTATACATTGTATTGGTTATTTTTTTGCAAAACATGATGTAAAAACTAAAAGTACAATTACTGCATCTAGTACTGAGAGCCAAAATAAAATAAAAAATAAATAAAAATAACTGCATGTAGTACTGAGAGCCAAAATAAAATTAAATAAAAAATAAAGTAAAAAATAAATAAAAATAACTGCATGTAGTACTGAGAGCCAAAATTATTTGTAAAATAAAATAAAATAAAAATAACTGCATGTAGTATTAAAAGCCAAAATTATTTATAAAATAAAATAAAAATTGCATGTATTACTGAGAGCCAAAATGATTATTAAAATAAAATAAAATAAAATAAAAACTGCATCTAGTACTGAGAGCCAAAATGATTTGTAAAATAAAATAAAATAAAATAAAAAAAAAATAACTGCATGTAGTACTGAGAGCCAAAATTATTATTAAAATAAAATAAAATAAAATAGAATAAAATAAAATAAAATAAAAATAACTGCATGTAGTACTGAGAGCCAAAATTATTATTAAAATAAAATTAAATAAAATAAAAATAACTGCATGTAGTACTGAGAGCCAAAATTATTTGTAAAATAAAATAAAATAAAATAAAAACTGCATGTAGTACTGAGAGCCAAAATGATTATTAAAATAAAATAAAATAAAAATTTGGGAATTTGGGAATAGAGTCATATGTTTTAGGATTACACCATGTCTTGACTGGATCGCACCACATTGGCTTTAGGTTGTCTGCACTGGAAGCATATTCAGTCTGAACTTCATTCCTCCATTCATTCCTTACCCAACACCTCCGGGTTACGCAGCTGAGAGGGCGAGTCAGATATCTCCAGGGTCCACGTGCCCTCCGCTCTTTCCCCCCAGCAATGCACCGTCATGAACTCCCAGTTCCTGAAGCCCTCGTTGGAGTTATCAAACAGTCTGGAAGGCAGAAGAAACAGAGTGGTCAATGTTTCAGAGAGAAGAGGAGAGCCATCTATTACACTCATTTCTGCATCACTGGTAACTGCACATCATTCCCAGTTGTGATCCTTCAGAGGAGGAACACTGAACATCCTTAAAGATGTATGCTAATGCAACAAGTGATTCAACTGACTGTTGTTTAAATAATATGCAGATGTATACATCTATTTAAATTTTAAAAATGTAAATGTATTCAATTGTAATATATTTTAATAGTTTAAAATGTATTAAAATAAATGTATTTTAATAAATGTAAATGTATTGGTAACACTTTACAACATCCCATTAGGTAATGCATTAACTAACAACGATCGATACATTTGTTACACTATTTAATAATCTTTGTTAAAAAATATTTACAGATTAAGATTTATAGATGCTTTAGAAGTATTTTTCCATTGTTAGTTCATGTTAATTAAATGAACAAAAATGTAACTAAAATTTATTGTAAAGTGTTAAATACTACAGAAAAAAAACAAATGCAATTTTTACATGAAAAAATTAGCTCATTCAAAGAATAATAAAAAAAAAAACTTAAATTCTATATTAGTACTCAATTTAAGCTTGCAGAAATTAAAGCGTAAATATCAACATTATAAAATTACCTAAAACTACTCAACTTTTCTGATACTGGTGTTCCCATCATGCACTGGGCCTTGAATAATTAATGAGGTTGATGAGCTGTTTTCCAGCTGTTTTTACACTGGTTTATCATTGCTTTTGTGGTTATATTTAGTAACTTGCCATTTTGTGACATCTGGAGTTCCTTCTCAATTCAAAATGACACATTCACACTCAAAAACGATCCATCGAATGTTACCGTCATTGTGTATTGTGTACCAAGTATTGAGGTCTCTGTGTTCAGGTGCCGCGTTACTTCTAATATGAAGTGAAGTGAAGTGAAGTGAAGTGAAGAAGTGAAGTGAAGTGAAGTGACATGTGGCCAAGTATGGTGACCCATACTCGGAATTTGTGCTCTGCATTTAACCCATCCAAGTGCACACACACAGCAGTGAACACACACACCGTGAACACACACCCGGAGCAGTGGGCAGCCATTGCTGCGGCGCCCGGGGAGCAGTTGGGGGTACGGTGCCTTGCTCAAGGGTCTCACCTCAGTCGTGGTATTGAGGGTGGGGAGAGCGCTGGACATTCACTCCCCTCACCGACAATCCCTGCCGGACCTGAGACTCGAACCCATGACCTTTGGGTTACAAGTCCGACTCTCTATCCATTAGGCCACGACTGCCCCATATCTAATATGTAGATATGGGGCAGTCGTGGATATGTAGATATGGTGTCTACATAATATCTATTGTATAATTTACTTAGATGTTTCTAAGTAAAACATACACTTTAAAAGCATGGTTTAATGCAGTGTTATATTGTTTGAGTAAAATATATTGTAAAAGAATCTTCAACGAAGTAGAAATTACTCAACCTTTTACTGGCCAAGTTAAAATTACTTAAGTTAAGTAGAGTTACTTAATTCCATATTTGAAATTTACTTAAAAATATGCGTGCAAAAACTTGTTTTTTCAGTGATAGTTTTATAAAATAAAAATTTAATGAATTAAACATTTAGCAGTAGTTTTGACAAAATTTGAGAAGCAGAACCTCTTTATGATAAGTTTTGTGATGGTGGGTAAAAATGGGCTTTTTCAGATCTTTCGATATAATGGACTAAATAAGCTCACGCAATTTACATACACTGTAAAAAACAATAAGTAAAATTTACTTAATTTTTCTTTTGCAAGTTTTTGCACACATATTTAAGTAAATTTCAAATATAGAATTAAGTAACTCTACTTAACTAAGTTAAGTAAAATTAACAAAGAAAATAAGTAATTTTAACTTGGCCAGTAAAAGGTTGAGTAATTTCTACTTCGTTGAAGATTCTTTTACAATACATTTTACTCAAACAATATGAGTGAATGAGTGAATGAGTGAGTGAAGTGACAGTGATATAACACTGCATTAAACCATGCTTCTAAAGTGTATGTTTTACTTAGAAACATCTAAGTAAATAATACAATAGATATTGTGTAGACATAATTTCTACATATTAGAAGTAACGCGGCACCTGAACTCAGAGACCTCAATACTTGGTACACAATCCACAATGACGGTAACATTCGATGGATCGTTTTTGAGTGTGAATGTGTCATTTTGAGTAGAAAATGAACTCCAGATGTCACAAAATGGCAAGTTATTAAACATAACCAAAAAAGCAATGATAAAACAGTGCAAACACAGCTGGAAAACTGTGAAAAATCAACCTCATTAATTATTCAAGGCCCAGTGCATGATGGGAACACCAGTATCAGAAAAGTTGAGTAGTTTAACTTAATTTTATAATGTTGATATTCACGCTTTAATTTCTACAAGCTTAAATTGAGTACTAATATAGAATTTACTTAGGTTTTTTTTTTTTTTTTGCCTGAACTTAACTTTTTCATGTAAAAAATACACTCGTTTTTTCTATAGTATTTACTTTACCATAAAATAATTTTTTACAGTGTTTGAATGGACCGGAGACGACGGAAAACACATGGAGAGCACCAGCTTTTGTTTCTGCTCTGACAGCCGCAAGACCAGCTGAACGCTGTGAATGTGTGTTAGAAATCAGGAATGGTGAGAGAACATTGTGCTTGGTATGTTTTTACATCTTTAAATCGAACTTGGGTCTTCAACCGACAAAGTTGAATCCCGTCTGGCTAGTGCGCTTCCCATAATGTTTACGCGTTAGGTCAGTAGGTGGAGAGTAGACGGCTTTTTGTGGTTGTTTGAACACATTCGACCACATGAGCGTTTACACAACAAAAACAATCCGGTTGAATGCGCTTTTGACTACCTCTGGAATTGATCGAAAGTGGACAAGCTCAAAATGTTTTAGACCCCGTTTACACCTGTATTTAGCATCGTCCACTTGTGATCCGACTGACCAAAACGCATCTTAATACCAGGTGGAAACAGAGCCTTTAATGTTTGTGGTTAAAGGGTTAGTTCACCCAAAAATGAAAATTGTGTCATCATTTACTCATCAAACAGTTGACGGGCCCCATTATGGATGCCACCAACTATTTGATTACCATCATTCTTCAAAATATCTGCTTTTGTGTTCAACAGAAGAAAGAAATTCATACAGATTTGGTTAGTAAATGATGACAGAATTTTAATTTTTGGGTGAACTATCCATTTAATGCAATAAAAATAAAACAATGAAAAACAAGACAGATTTTATATGAAAAAAAGCCCCCCAAAACAACAACACAAAAAGAAAAGGAAAACAAAAACCAGTCAGCCTGAGCATGTTTGATCAATATCAATTTAAACCTTAGCCTCTGAAGAAAAAACCTTCACTTCAGACAATTACATCACTCTTCAGAAGTGTGCAAAAAGATAAAACACAACTATCTGCTCCTCATCATCCAAAACAAAATCGCATTCACATGCTGGCGCTGTGCAGCAGGGATCACTGGGAAAGAGTCCATGAGGCTGATTTGTGTTTGCACCTGTGAAGCATGAGTCGACGTCACACCACTGCATCATGGTGATTGAGCAGATGGATGCTTTGGCTCGGTTTGTGTGAGCTCGAAGCAGCTGGCGTGACGTGGTGCTATAAACTTTGCTCAGGTCAGACAGATCATGTTCCATCGTAGGTGGATTACTGTAAATACATTTTCCTGTTTGTCTTTACCAACTGAGGGACAAGTCAGAGTCTGTGGTCTGTGGTTAACATTAAGGCATACTCCACCCAAAAATTATAAATTCTGTCATCATTTACTCACCCTCATATTGTACCAAACCTGTATGACTTACTTTCTTCTGCAAAGCACAGAAGAAGATATTTTGAAGAAATATTGTTTGGTTGGGAACCAAACAGCACTGATTCCCATTGACTTCCATTGTATGGACAAAAAAAAAAACTGAAATTTCTCAAAATATCCTCCGTTACATTTCATTGAAGAAAGAAATCATACAGAATTGGAACTACGAGGTAAATCATGACAGATTTTTTATTTATGAATATATATATATATATATTATTATTTTTTATTTATTTAAAATTAACACACATTTCCTTTAACCCTAAAACTCAACACAATGTGATAAGTAATTCAAAATACGGGTAAAACACCTGTAAAAAATCAATACGGACCTTTTTTTTATATTAACAGTACAATGTGCCCTATTTTTACGGACTTTTCTTACAGTCAATAAACACATTTATGTTATACATTTTACATGCAGACAGAGTTAAACCTGCACAACCAACTGCCCAAACTTTTTGTACAAAGAATACCAAAATAAATACAAAATATCTTTTTCCTCCTCTAAACAAAATCAACCGGAGGAATCGAACTGCAATTATTGCTGTCATTACCTTCATTACATTAACCGGCATTCAATTATTCAACTATTGGTACAGTTTTTAGAAAGGCTGCCTGCATTACCTTTAACAGCAATCAAAAATAATATGGGCTTTCGCACCGGAGGAACTTTTTCATATTTCCTAGAACTATTGGCTGAAGTACCTGAATTATGGCTTGTTCGCACCGCAGGAACTAGGAACGATTTTAGTAGGAACTCCTTTTGGGGGAACTAAATAGAGTACCTCAGAGATGACGTGTTTTTCTATGCAAAACCCGGAAGCGAGTTAGCATTTTAGGACTAAAAGGTTCCATCGCCCTAAAGTCTATGGGTTTTTTGAATGGGTTTTTGCTAAATCGCCTGAAATAAGGTCTGTGGTTAACAAAGCCTCTAAATATTTTCACGTTTTGATCTATGACAGAAAGCACACCAGTTATAACCTGCTTGTGATTTTTTAAACCTTTATTGTGTCTTAAAAATGGCGGTTGCTAACAAGTTGTACTGCATCAAGCCACCAGGGGGCGATCAAAGATCCCGCAGCTTCACTTTTCAGGACGTATGAGGCACACCCGGTGTACGTTTGCCAGCAGCCATATCACCCTGTAGCCCAAGACTGGTTGCCCACTGAAGCTAAGCAGGGCTGAGCCTGGTTAGTACCTAGATGGGAGACCTCCTGGGAAAACTAGGTTGCTGCTGGAAGAGGTGTTAGTGAGGCCAGCAGGGGGTGTTCACCCTGTGGTCTGTGTGTGTCCTAACACCCCAGTATATAGATGGGGACACTATACTGTCAAAAAAGCACCGTCCTTCGGATGAGACGTTAAACCGAGGTCCTGACTCTCTGTGGTCGTTAAAAATCCCAGGATGTCCTTCGAAAAGAGTAGGGGTGTAACCCCGACATCCTGGCCAGATTTGCCCATTGGCCTCTGACCATCATGGCCTTCTAATCATCCCCATACACTGATTGGCTTCATCACTCTGTCTCCTCTCCACCAATAAGCTGGTGTGTGGTGGGCGTTCTGGAGCAATATGGCTGCCGTCGCATCATCCAGGTGGGTACTGCACATCGGTGGTGGTTGAGATTCCCCCTTCAATATGTAAAGCGCTTTGAGTGTCCAGAAAAGCGCTATATAAATGTAAGGAATTATTTTTACGTTAATTGGTCAAACGCATGTCAAACACAGACACCCCGCATTTTAAAAAACCCGTGTAAACATATTTACTTCAAGAACATGGAAAACAGCGATAACGGCATTTACCTATTGTCTGCAGGGTTGTATTCTTTTCTCCGCCTCGATGATATATAATACTGAAAGTTGTCATAGAAGATTTTGTCTCTTAGACCCACTTTTTGCTCTTTCAGTCACATAAATTATGAGTTTACATTCCATCTTCGTTATCACGAAACCACAAACACAGCTCTGATTACATCCTTCATCCACCAGTTTTTAGCGTTTGTAAATGCCGCGCTTAAAGATTCTGCTGTCGGCCGCTTCAGAGTTCCTTTTCCCGGTGCAAACTTAACCAGGAATATGGCCCGGGGGAGAAATTAGTTCTCGGGGAACTATCCTAGTGGCTAGTTCCTATAGGCTAACTGAGTTCCTAGAACTATTCGGTGCGAAAGCACTTATTAATGACTAAAAGCTAATGGTGCGTTCAAGTCATGTTGAAAAGATCATATTTATGAGTTGAACGCACAATAATGCCACCACAAAGTCGTAAATACAAGTGGGAAGCTCGGGATTTTCTTTAAATCCCAATCTTTACAAGTTGGGTCAGTAAGAAACATGGCGGAATAACACATTATTTATAGGTATTTAGCAGTGACATTGTCAGGCTTTTTTTTTTATTTACAACAAAATAAGCTAATTCCCTGCACAAAATGTAATAGCATTTTGATGATATAAATATAATAAATTTAAATATAATATGTAATGATAAAGTTTACAGTGGCTTCATAAATTACTAAGAAACATTATAAAGCAAAACACACCTGATGCTCATTCATCGTTCCTCATTTTCTAGAAGTAGAGTTTAAAAAACGTGCTGTATTTTTGTGTAGTTTATTAAAGGTGCTCTAAGTGATGTCACGCGTTTTTAGGCCAAAACATTTTTTGTCACATACAGCAAACATCTCCTCACTATCCGCTAGCTGCCTGTCCCCTGAACACACTGTAAAAAAACGCAGTCTCTGTAGTCGCCACAAGCTCCAAAAACAGCAACAAAAACAAACTGGTGCAGCCTGGACCACAAAACATAATAAACATGCTCCAGCCAATAACCGACAAGAATGATTTTAAATGCGCGTTCATGACTGTTTCAGGAAGCACGGAGGGGAGGGGGAGGAGGAGGAGGAGGGAGGGTCTAGCTAGCCTCTGTTTTGTTTGACAACACTTCGAACGTCAACAGAAAGTTACTCCACCAAGGATCACTTAGAGCACCTTTAAGAAAAGCTACACCGCCATCTTGCTTGACGAAAGTGACTTGAACGCACCTGAAGTCATAAACACGACTTCTCAACTCGTATACGAACTCCCCAGGAGGACTTGAACTCACCATAATATCAGGTTCACACAGGGTAACAGGTTCATAGCTAATATCCTATGGGGCCTGGGTGATATCAGCTGGAAAGGAAAGCAGTTTAAGTGTCTTAGCATGAATGCAAACATTTAAGAACCAAACATCATGGAAATCATTTGGTCCCACTATTTTTTTTTTTTTAAAGTTTTGATTCTTATCGCTACTTATGATCAGCATGAACTCGCTGTCTAAGAATCAGATATCAACAAGAGGGCAGCTCACATTCGCTCATGCAGCCTGCTGTCCGACCACTAGCGCTTCCTTTGAACTGCACTCATACTGATAAAAACACTTCTTCCCCTTGAGCTCCGTCCACAATCACACTACTAATGAGAGCTTTGCAAAGCTGCCAATTCTGAACTTGGCCCTTTTACGGCCCTTGTTAACAGGCTTGGAAGGGAATTTCGCACATTACATCTGCATGCTTTCTTCTCCTGCCACCAAGCCGAGGCGATCTGCGCTATAAGGGGACGGTAAATCTGAACTGCATTTGGCCCTGGCAGCGTGCATGTTGAATAAATGAGATGAAGGGAGGTCCCAACCACAGCATCCCTCTCCAACTGGAGCGATAATTCAAGGCAAATGTCTTTCCTGGCAATCTGCAGGCGTCATATGGACAACGCTACATCAACTCTTAGCACTGAAAGCCCGGGGTGAGAAAGCAGGCGAGCGGGGCGACTGCTGGCCGTTCATAAATACTCTCCAAATGCGGGAAGCCCCATTAGGCTGTCATGTCTGTTATCACAAAAGCAGATGCTCTGTGGGAGATGTTTGTGCAGGGGCGGATTTTGACAGGTCTTTCGTCTCCATGCGGTAAATAAGACGAGGAACGTCAAAACAATAAGCTTTCTGTGGAGAATTGAGAATGGAGGGACTTTCATGTAGACAAACTGGAGTGACGGACATTGTTACGGATAGAAAAGACGACTGTAGCATTTCATTTTTCTGAACATTTTTGGCATTTCATGTCTGAAGAGCCACATTTCCCATAATAATGTTATATTGCAGCCTTGTGCTAAAATGCTTTAATTTATGTATTTGATTTTAGTGACATTCTTGGTATTTAAAGCCACATTTAATTTAATAAAAGTTGTGTATTAATCTTCAAAACCAAGAAAAAAAAACCTATGCAGGATTTAAAATTAGGGATGCACTGATACAAGTATCGGTATCGGGCCCGATACCAAGCTCATTTACTCATTTACAAGCTCAAATACCCCCGATACCAAAGACCGATACCTCATGTGACGTAACTGACAGAATTTTCCGTGCACAGAGACACGGACGGCAGGAGCAGAAACAATGTCAGCCTCAGAGGTGTGGAAATATTTCAAATTAATGATGACAACACACACATTGCGAACTGCATGCTTTAAATTTCGTTATCGATTAGTGAAGGCGGGATAGGCGGAATCACGCTGAATGACACAGACCAGAAGCGCTCTCTCTCTCTTTCTTGCGGGCGATCCCAGTTCTCTCAGACAGAGCGCGATCGGTTCTCCTCGCGCCTGAATGGCCAAATTCACACATAGTTGTCAAAATGTCCATCGTGTGGAGTATCTCACGTAAATACAGTCGGTTATGGCTTAAGTGGACGTAAACATTTGGGTGAAAACAGGATATGTGTCAGTATCCATGGATTCGGTCTTAAAGGGACCATAGCTTATATTTGTCATTAATACTAATAAAACAACAAAATATGTTAAATAAATGTATACATGGTAAATAAACCTACTGTATCTGAAAAATAAGTTTATTTAATTTGTATCTCTATAGTATTTGTTGTATTGTTTGTCACTTGTTTGTAAATTTCTTTTCATATAACAACAATTATATATATTGGTAATTATGCCCTTTGAAGGTTATTGGACAATGTGAAATTTTTGTTCTTTAAGTTTGTGACAAGCACATAAAAATTATTACTTTTTTCACTAGAGTAATAATAAAGAAGCTGTCCTACATTCATTAGTCTCACTGTGTTGTGTTTAAAAACTGCCACATCACCAAAAAAAAAAAAAAAAAAAAAAAAAGAGAGAGAGAGAGAGAAATTAATAAATGTATAGCCATCGGTATCGGCGAGTACTAGGAAAAAAGTATCGGTACTCGTACTGGTATCGGTGCATCCTTATTTAAAATAATAATAATTTTGTTATGTTGAAGCCAAAATTATTTTATATACATTTGATTATAGTGACAATTTTGCCATTCAATATCTGAAGACCCACATTTCCCATTATAAATTTTGTGTAATACCCTCCAAAAACAAGAGCAAAACTATGCAAGATTTAAAATAATAATAATAATAATAATAATCATAGAACATTTGATTTCATTGACATTTTTGTTTAATTAAGATAATTAGTTCTGGTCCTGTGTTGTGTTGCCACTGTAAAATCTGCGTCCTGAAGCAAAAGCAGCTGAGAATGAGTGATTTGGAGTGTGTGAGAGTTATATTCGTGAGGGCTATGAGAATGAGTCCCAGCATCATAACCATGCGGTAAAAACCGCTAAGAGAATACTAAACTACACTGAAGCGGAGAGCAGAGAGGATTTGGAGAGTGCAGAGCATCAAGACCAACAAAGAGGATATCAAACCGCTGTGTGATTGACAGGATGAAGCTTCCTGTGTGACAGAACCCACAGCAGCCAGATCAGAGCCTGTCAGCCCATGTAGACCCCTTTAGAATACACTACGGTAAAAGTAGGATATTACCATATTAGTGTGCATATGTTTATATGAGGGTAACCCAATTTGCCGTAACCACCATAGACAATGAGAGGGACCAGTGCCCCCCACAAATAATTAGAAATAGCCTAATTATTAGCCTAATAATAGAAATAATATTTAAGATGTTTTTTCAATGACACGCTGAGTCATTGGTAGGCTCAGTTTCAATTAAAAAAGGTCCCACTTTATATTAGGTGTCTTTACTATGTACTAACATTTAAATTAATCTTTTGATACAATGCACTTATTGTGTACATACATGTTTTTACATTGTACTTATATTTAAAAAAAATACCTGCATGTAATTACATCTATAATTATCTAGAATTACATATTTAATTACTCTTGACCCTTCCCTTACACCTTAACCCACCCTTAAACCTAACCATACCACTAAACCGGTCTCTAACTGTACCCGTATCTACCTCAATAGCAGCAAAAGTGTTTTGAAATACAACATAAACACAATAAGTACACTGTACTTATCCTGTCCCCCTGCAGTCACTAATTTGATACCTTAAAACTCATCTTTGATCACCAAAATTACATATTTAAAAAAAATGTTTCCTTTGAAAAAAATCTTTATGCCTTAAAATAGCTTGAATGTAACTCTACATCCTTGCCTCATTTAGTATATGCAGATCAATGAAAATGCAAATTAGCCCCGCCTCCACTCACGGGTACAAGCTTAGAGATCCACTCGGTTAACTTACTGAGGTAAACCATAGACTGTAAAAAAATATGGACGACGCACCTTCACTCTCTTCCATTGTAGCAACTGAAGCCACCAGTGTGTCTATATGACGCTGACATCTTGAGTCTCGAGTCTGCGCATAATGAACTTATAGCACGAGTCTGCGCAGTAATGAGCGCGAAGTGGAGCCGCGATATCATGGTCCCGCCCAAACTCAGAACAACTCATTATGTCCATGTGAAATAAACAGTTATGGAAATGTAGAAATTAAAGTTAAGGCTCCAATCTCCTCACGAAGATGCAGAAAAAAAGTCCACTGGCGCCTCAGTGACTACTTCACTTAGAGAAGCTGTCAATCTCAGGAGAAAATCCTCAGCAATGGTGTTGACTTGTGAATTTGCACATGGTTTGCTTTAAGCATATTAAAAACACCACACAGACATATAAACAACATTAAAAACTTGATTTTCACCACAGGGGGTATAAAGTGTGACCAAAAAAATATATATAAACATCATAAAATATACCCTTATAGGCAAAATTACATACATTTGATTTGTTTAAAACAACTGAAAATACTATTTGGCCTTAAAACTAAAAATGCTATTGGAAAAGAATGAGAATAATTCTCTGAAAACTTTTCAGAATAAAAATACTACTGGAGAAGAACTTTTCTGAAAACTTTTAAAAATATTTTTTCTTTTCTTTTTTTTACTGGGTTTTACAAAGGGACAATTGGGCAGGTTTTGGTGTACCTTTTGTGCATACACACACTTTTAGGATGAAATCTATAGAAAGTTTTATACATGAGGCCCCTGGTGGTTTGCGGATGAGGCAAGATATCAAACTCTTCCATCATTTCCTGTCCTCTCCACAATCCAGGCAAAAAAAAGTGTCAAAAAGGATAAAATAGTGTTGCTTGACTTAAGCAGCACCACTAAAAATATAAAGCAGCTTTTGTCTCTTGTATATTCAGCTGTAAATACATGTTCTAGTGTGTTTTGTTGTGTGTAAATGAACATCACCTCTGAGCCAGTAGCTGTGATCGCGTCCCTGAGGGTGATATGAGGTTGATCTCCAGGTCTCCTCTGCGAGGGTGGACGATGAGGACTCGCACCACCACGTGCTCCACAAACACCACGTGTTGATCGGGCTGTTCGCTGCAGCCTGTGGTCGAGATGCTGGCGTTCAGTTTCTGATCTGCTCGAATGTACCTGCAAGAGGACCCAAGGGGGTCAGTGGAGAACGGGACAGAATCTAAAACACAGATCTGCATTCGTCGACCCAACATTAGGCTCTCATGAGTGAAAATATGATAATATGAAGATTAAAAAAAACTGTCAGGTTACATGGCAATATAGTCAATAAATGGTTACTGATTTTAAAAAGATTCTAAAAAGCTTTTAGAACCCTGATATTTTCTTCAGACCTGTAGATTATTTGCTTTGTTCTGAAACAGGGACTTAAAGGCCCAGTAGGTGATCTGGGAAACGCTAACGTTAGCCAGCTAGCATTGAAAGCATATGATCCCACCCTCTCCGCAAATCGGCGTCAAAAGCCACGCCTCCTCCAAAACACATGAAGGCGCACACACACAGCTGCTATCGGCAAAGCGTAACAAGGGACGGTGTTAAACTACCTCATGTCTCAAAGCACATAACATTACAATAATAATGACCATAAACAACTTGGAGAGCTTGTACTTGACTGCTGCAGATTAATTTCGCCGTTGATACAGTTGACTTGGAAACGCATAATTCTGAGTGTGACTGAATAGCTCCAGTTAGAATTTCACGGGTTGCCATCTCTTAAATTACGGTAGTTATGGTGTGAATGCAGCATAAGCTCGTTGTTTGATTCAGTAGGAACTGTAAAAGGTGGCTGCTGTTTGTTTGCGGTGCTCCATGACTGAGGTCTGTCTGTAAAAACTCATCATAGCATGAAACAAGCTGATGATGTATGATGTCTGCGTGAACAGGGTGCGGAAGTGTATGTAAAAACATATGTTGATAGGCAGGTAGGACATCATATTATTTCATTCGGACCAAATATAATAATTGTAGAGTTTGCTTCCAAAACGCGATAAATGCCATTTTATAAAAAAATTGAGTTTCCGCCAAAATCAGTATTGTATCTGGTCTGTATTGAAAAGTCATTTATTAATTTTGCGCAAAATGCGATTTCCGTCGTGTTATTCCGTCATGTTTTCTCCCTTTCTTTCCAAAACGTGACAAACGACACTCTTCCTTTCTCTGCAGAGTACGATATGATATTCAGTGCGATATATCCGCTCAACCAATCACAGCGCACCATTCCATGCACTATAAACAGTAATGGCGGCGCCCTGAATACACCCGGCATCCTATTTTTCCTTATCTACTTTGTACTTTGTGATCAACAAAAACAGAAAAATGAATCATTTTGACAGCATTGATGAACCTGTGGTGGTTTCTGCGGTGGGGAAGAAACGTAAGCCATCGAAATGTAATCATTTACATGAGGAGATTAAGAAGATGAGGCACTTGAGTCGGGAGGAGGAAAAATGCAGACTGTTGCTTGTTCCACGACAGCATCAAACGTCTGTCACGGTCCCCAAAACCTGTTTTTAATACCAATGTACTCGGTAAATGTGTTTATTTTAACCGTGCGGTGGCGCCAGATACTCTTTAATCGGTAATGACAAACTGAGACATAATTAATTTATAACAATAACAAGATGACCCGTTGAATTCATTTTGGGAGCGACGACAATGTATTTTTAGTCAAATGTCTGTATATAAGATTAGTATTGACAAAGTTCAGAGGCTGTCATATATGTGAATCAACTTACTTTGTTGTGTATTTTCAATATGAAAAATAACTTTTATATAGATGGATTAACTGGATTTTGAAAAAAATGTCATGGATTTATTGCATTTTGGGTAAAAATACGTTTTTATAATAAACCTTTGAAAATCTAAATCTAGATTTGAATTTGTAATGTTTTTATGACCAAAAGATGCTATGTGAAAGTTTGAAACAGAAAATAGTGGTTTTCATCTTGCCGCTTTCTAGGTAAAGAAAACACATTTTTACTCGAACCAAACTCTTCAATTGGTTGAACATTTTATGGTCCTACTCCTTCCACAGACGATATATTTATAAAAATACATTTAGACCGTTTAACGTAGTGATTGCTATTAGGATAAGAGGAGACTTTCAACCAGTATAACAAAAAATGTTTCTGTAGAGAATTACCTATTGCACCTTTAATTTGTCACAATGTTGCATTTTGTTCTTGGTTCGGTTAGCTTTTACAGGGCAACATTTCAAAGTGTACCAAAATGTGTTCATGCAAGTCACATGTGAGTAGAACTGTCCTCTCATTGGTCAGAGTTAACCTATTTACATTCCTCTGTGTCATCCATCAAGATGAATTGACAAGTTTGCTCCATGAGCTTATTGTGGCTTTATCTGTAGCTGTCGTCACACACAAAATCTAACTGATAAATGCAGTTAGTGTGGGAATCAAGGCTTCGTTTGGACAGCTCTTTGGTTTTCAACCACAAAAAAACACTTACAGAATCAGACACTACTGCTTTTTATATAACACATTTACCATTTTGAATTATGATACCGCTTGGTTCGTTGGTCCGCTGGCTCACATTGCTTTCTCACCTCAAGTAAGCTGCTGAGTTCATTTTCAATCGACTGAGACCTCCTTGTTCAGGCGATCTCAGAGCAATTGTTTTGGAGTGGATCTGACGGAGTTTGCTTTGTTCATAAAGTCAAACCAAAATTTATTCAGACACCTTGAACATTTCATTAATTAATACAGTTCATTCACTATAGTTTAAGATCTCAGAGTTAAACTGTGTCAGAAAAAAATAATCTTAATTATGTCAGATAACACTTAAGCAAAACATGGTCAGGTCAAAGTGTCTGAATAATTTTTGGTTCCAAATGTTTATTAATTTTACTGGTAGTCCACTGTATGAAGAATTTTTGGGTACAATATGTCACAGTTTACTTTATTTTGCTATCCTCACTTACATAAATTAACTATAGTGTCCTGCACCCACTAGTAAAAATATATCAAAAATATCTGAATAATTTTTAGTTTGATTGTATATGCCTAAACGAACTGAACTAAGGAATAAAATGTGCCAGGTTCTGAAAAAAAAAAAAAAAAACGCTCCAAATGAGCCAGATATATATATATATACATTTAGTTATAATTTTTCAGGTTATATGACAGTCAATAGTCAATAAACTGGGAAATTGGTTGATTTTAAAAAGATTGTAAAAGGTTTTTAGAAACTTGAGAGGCTAATATTTTTTAAAAGGAAAGTGTGAAATGAGAAAGTGGATGGTAATTTTTTTTTGTCAAAAAGGATCAAATAATACCATAAACGTATAAACATAGTCCTTGCAACTTTTGTACCATATGAGCTCCACTGTAGCTACTTGATACTTTTATGGTACATTTTTGTTCTTTTATACAGTATACCTCCACTTTCAATGTATGAAATTACATTTGATCACAGAAACAGTTTGTTTCACAGAAGAAACAATATAATCTGAATGACATGAGGGAGAGTAAATGATAAGAGTAAGTGAACTATTACTTTCAATGTAGAAAGTGCATTCTCTCTGTCACTAGTGTATTTCTTGTGTGATGTAAATGACGGCTGCTTTGTGTAATCACTTGCCTAAAAGGAAAAACTCCCAGTTTTCCCGGCTGTCCTCAATTATTACTGGAGTAAAGAGACATTATGCAACGACAGAGACAAACTGCCTCTTAACATGATAAATGGCTGAACTTAAGATGGAGCAGTGTGTTCTGAGGACAAGTGGTCTTCTGGGAAAGTCCTGCCTCCTTTGATTCACTGTCAAAAACCACATAACTTTATTTACATCTCTTGCTGTAGCATTTACACTCTTCCTGTGAGCAAAGTGAATATGATGAATGAAATCATGTCAGACACAGAATGATAATATTTTCAATATGAGCGGTCATAAACACCACCACAATATAATAATTATCAATTTGAATTATTATAGACCAACTTTGCAAATTGGAGATATCAATTAATGAGTCGTGGTGCTTGTAAATGTAGTGTACTAATTTAGTTTTTGTGCATTTTGTGTACTATTCATGAAAACTAGAGAAACAAGACTGCTGGTTTATGAAGTTTGCATGACTAAACTACATTTCCCATAATCCTTTGTGCAGCTAGAGCATCACACCCTTTATGTGGATCGTTAAGCTAAAAAGGCAATAAAGAAATATCAAATTGCCTGACCTGTTCATTTTATTTCAACCTAAATCATTTAAATCACATANGGCTTTACTGACGAGACACGCATGACAATCGCATGCGATTTATCGTGCAGCCCTACTACATTTCCCATAATCCTTTGTGCAGCTAGAGCATCACACCCTTTATGTGGATCGTTAAGCTAAAAAGGCAATAAAGAAATATCAAATTGCCTGACCTGTTCATTTTATTTCAACCTAAATCATTTAAATCACATAGTAAGCATCAGAGCATCTGCATTACACATAACCTTCCCCTTAATAGGGTGAAAAAAACAAGCACATTCATTGTCATATTCACAATGCAATGCCGTATCGTGGCTCGTTAAGCTGCAGGATCATCTATCCGGTCAGTCCGGGAAGCTCATTTTGTTTATGAAAGACCTTTTTCTTTGGGAGCAACACCGTTTCAATGGTTTTATAATAGCGACTGTGCCGTTTTATGGTTCTGCTGATAAACAACAACGCACAGATGGCAACAAAATTAGTCACTTGAGGTCTGAGCCATTATTTAGCACATGTTCAGAAGCAGTATCACCCAGAAATACACTAGGTGGAGAACGCTATAGCCTCGTGACTGACATTCAAAGGAAAATGTGCTTAAAATGGACGGTTATGTCCCTTCAATTTACTGTAACATGACAGCTTGTGCTGAAATTTGAGGGGAACCTCAAACTTCCCCCCGAGATGAAACCAAAGGGGAAACAGCATCCATATGGAGACCAGGCATAAATGTTTAAATATATTAAATATATTTTAATGTAAACAAATAAATGGCTAAACATATGTAAGCAAACTATCTAATCATCAAGCACAGCATCATTGTTTTATGGCATACAGCCATTAGATTTTTCACTTCATAGAGCCAAAGTAATGAGAGTTCCATTCGAAACGTGGCCAAAGCACCAGCTAATTCCCTCTCAATAGCCATCTGAGCGTGAGATGCTATAAATAAAACCCAATCTATGATCAATATCAAAGGCTGCGGCAGTCATGCACACAGCCAACACTATACACAGACTCTCTGTGTTTTGAAGCGGTAGACGAATGAAAGATTTGATGGTTTAAAAGAGAGACGGGTCAACAAGGGACTGGAGTGGACATTGTGCTCCTGGATTTTCACTCTGCACCCTTTATCAGCAAATCAATTTAAATTCAAAAATCAATCTCATGATTCCCTTCGATGAAATTTGCTATTCAATGCTATCAGGCACAAAATGAGCAACACGAGGATTCACAGTTTTCAATATTTTAGCAAGTCATATTTTCAGAGCACTAACCACAATAAAACAACATATATTTTGCATTTGATTAATAACTATATTTTAGGGGATAGATGTGTGTCAGCTGTCAACATGTGTATAATCTATGATAATGAAAAGTTAATGAAAAATATACAATATAAAATTATTATATGTTTGCCTTTACCCAAAATGTATTTTTAACATTGGAAATATACATTTTATAATATATTTTGAAAGTTTAAATGAATTATATTTTCAATTATAAAAATATATTTCATGAAGTCACACTGTACAGTGTTGTAACTGTTAACTAAAACTAAAACTATTAAAAATATAATTGAAAAAGCTGGAATAAAATGAAATATAAATATTAGATGAAAAATGTAAACTTAAAACAAAATGGAGAAATGTTGCCATGGGAACAAACTGAAATAAAATAAAATAAATTTAAGTATTAAAATTACTAAAACTGAAATAAATATAAATGAATGCTAAATAGCAAGAAAAAAATGACAAAAGTACATAAAGATTTTTTTGCAGCAGCAGCAGCAGCAAGTCACATTTTAAAGGATTAGTTCACTTTCAAATGAAAATTAGCCTAAGATTTACTCACCCTCATCCTAGGTGTATATGACTTTCTTCTTTCAATCTGAGATATTTTAATAAATATCCTGACGCATCCAAGCTTTATATTTGCAGAGAACAGGACCAATGAGTATGAGCTGAAGAAAGTGTCTCCATCCACATCCATCTATTATAAACATACTCCACACGGCTCCGGGGGGTTAATAAAGGCCTTCTGAAGCGTAGCAATGCGTTTGTGTAAAAAATAAAAATATCTAGCTTCCGCCAGACCGACTTCCGTATTCAACTTACGAAGAAAGTGTAAAACTGTCACAAAAAGCTTACTCTACGTCCTACGCCTTCCCAATTCAGCTTACGGAAAAAGCTTAACTGATGCAACACCAGTTAGATTTTTTTTCATAAGTTCAATAAGGAAGGCAGAAGCTAGATACTCATGAACCCCGTTCACTGCCATTTTAAAGCTTGGATGCATCAGGATATTTATTAATATAACTCAGATTGTGTTCATCAGAAAGAAGAAAGTCATATACACCTAGGATGGCTTGAGGGTGAGTAAAGCTTGGGCTAATTTTCATTTGAAAGTGAACTAATCCTTTAAGTAACCTTTAACTAACCTTTAAATCCTTTAACTGCATTAAAACAATGGATATTTTGCCTTTGATTAATTTATTTACTGGATTTCTGGGGATAGATGTGGGGAAGCTAGAAATGTGTTAGACAAAACAATGTTTTACTTTTACACCCAAAATGAAATGGCCTTTTACATCACAACTGCTGCCGTAGCGGCGACGCTCTCCGAGGAACAGCCGTAAACAAACACAACAACACTTTACAACACAAACACAATTTAAACAGTGTGGACTTTTTTTTTTTTTATCAAGCCCATTGATCAAGCCCCAAAACAAAGAGTGAACAGCAAAACGGCTATTGTTGTGGAGCCTATTTAGCCGACAGTGAGAAATGTACAGGCTATAACAACATATTCTTCTATTGTGTTTACACTATAGTGACCAGATGTCCTGAATTTACAAGCCACATCTCATCCTGATGAAGTTACATACAGTCATAATTAGCCTTAGTTTTAGTTTGACTGCTATTAACAAATATTTTAAAATGGCATTGGTGTGATTTGTCCTGTTTCTATCCTAAAACACCAGCTGCTTTTTGACGTGAAGTCTTAAAGAGATTCATTTACCTACACTCATGTCGTTGCAAACCTGACTTACTTATTTCTGTGGAACATAAAAAGAGTAATTCATAACACTGTTCAAGCTGCTCTTCTCAATACAACAGCTGCATTTTTATAATCGTCTACTAGCACAGTCGGAATATAAAAAGTCACATGTAACCACGTCAATCGGAAAGAATTGGCCAAATACGATTCAAATTTCATTTGGATTGTAAGGGGTGGTTTAAACCTTTTATAATCCGATCGAGAGGACATGTAAACACTTGATCGGATTGAAACCCGAAACTGGAAAGTACTACGTATGCGAATTATGGTGTATTGACGTATGACACGTGGAACGAGCTGTTGTTGTTGTTGAATGAAGTGTCATTAATGACTGTCGTGTCAATCTAAAATTCTCCTTCCACTCATCGTTTGTGAAGCGGAGCAGGACAACAGGAATGGGCATTTGTATTGCTTCATAAATATAAGCAGCACAGCACATGTGCTCGTCATCTCCTAATTAGGACCCGTAATAGATACAAATTAAAGGGTTAGTTCACCCAAAAATGAAAATTCTGTCATTAATTACTCATGTTGTTCCACACCTGTAAGACCTTCGTTCATCTTCGGAACACAAATTAAGATGTTTGATAAAAAATAGCAAAAAAATAAAATAAAATAATGACTTTATTCAACAATATTTAGTGATTTCAAAACACTGCTTCATGAAGCTTGTGACTTTGGCAGTTTGATACGTGCTCCGAACCACTGATTCGAAATAAAAGATTCGTAAATCTTCGAAGCTTCATGAAGCAGTGGTTTGAAATCAGCCATCACTAGATATTGTTGAATAAAGTCGCTCGTCGCTTCATAACATTAAGGTTGAACCACTGTAGTCACATGAACTGTTTTAAATACGTCTTTAGTAGCTTTCTGGGCATTGAAAGTGTTAATTGTCTTTCTGGCAATGCAGGCCTCACTGAACCATCGGATTTTATCAAAAATATCTTAATTTGTGTTCTGAAGATGAACGAAGGTCTTAGGAACGACATGAGGGTGAGTAATTAATGACAGAATTTTCATTTTTGGGTGAACTAACCCTTTAAGTCTGCTCTTTAACACAAAGAAAAGAAGTGAGAATGGTTAGTATGCGCAAACAGCTGTAAACTATAGTTGTGTAGTGTGCGCATGACAAAAAAAAATCTATTCCGATTTTAAAGCTTGTGACATAAACGTGGACATCAACTCGATCACTTTATGTAGTGTTCATGTAAACACTACGTTCGGATGTGAAACATGGAAACAAACGTGTCCATGTAAACATAGCTAGTGAAAGCAAATGCTGACCACAGCCAATTTTCCCTGAATAACTACTTCATTTTCAAACTATTCCTCACACAAAGTCAAGAACTCTTGATTTATATAGCGCTTTATACAATATTAATACAAGATTGTTTCAAAGTAGCTTTACAGTGATAACAGGAAAAATAATACATTTCGGCTGTTGTTCAGCTGAAGTCAGATCAGTGTTGATTCAGTTCTGATGTAAAGATCATCAATTATTAAATTAGTTAATTTCATCTATAAAGCAGTTCTGCAAAAAATAAAAAAAATGTCTTTGTTCAGCTCAGCTTCGGTTCTCATACAACAGCATCAGTGCATGAATTAAGGCTCAGAATGTAGTGCAGATTTAAGTGTAGTGGAGATTTAATGGGGACTCTGCTAAACATTTCTGGTGTTCCAAAGAAAGAAAAAAAGAAGCCATTCAGGTTTGGAAAGACATTAGAGAGATTAAATGATTGCAGTTTAAATTTTAGGGTGAACTACTATTTTAAAGTTATCAAGAGAGGGTGCACTGTAGTTCTTTGACCCGTTAACAGAACAGTATGTACTACATCTGCTGCTTCCTCTGAATATGGAGTGGCAAGAAAACATCTGCCGTGCATGTGAATAATTATACAGTTGACAGTTTTAGTTTCAACAAATATATGCTTGTATTTTATTGTCTGGCATCTGACAGATTAATTTTAAACTATCTTAAACTTTCTAAATGCACGCTTACTTTTAGAAATCTGTCTGCTGATTCTAGTGCACATGCAGCTAACAGAAGACAAGATTAATGCACAACCACTGCAAAGTGTAGATAAATGCTGATCTACACAGCAGTATATTCAGCACTCAGTATGTTCTGATTATTATTAGCTGTGTTTTCTTATTGTGTTGCTTTGCATTTGCATTTTCTGTGTAAACTCTTTTTTCAGGATGTTTACACAGCAACGATGTACTAAAAAGGGAAAAGTTATTCGTTTGCGTTTTTCGCATACACACAACCATGTTGTTAAAACAGTCCCCGTTCACACGAAAAATGACTAAAATGCTGTAGTATTCATGCCAGGCCAATAGTTGGCGATGTCACTTTGTAAAGAAACACTGCATACCTATAGACTGAACACGTAATACACATGAGCATGACGTCACCGTTTTCACAAAATCACAGTTTTGTAGTTTACACAGAGACGATAACGGCATTGTTTAAAAAAAAAAAATTGCACTCTGAATCCTGTTTTCAAAAGTTAGCGTTTTCAGGCCCCCAAATATGGAGGACTAGGAGTGACACTTAAAAATAAAACGAAGAATCAATTAATTGATTTAATAATTCAAACATAAAACTGTATATATTGTTTACACATTTACCTCGTGGCCATGAGAAATAGATGTCGTTACCTCAACAAAATCATCTCGTGGCCACGAGTTATTATCACGTTCCCACGAATTAATATCTTGTGGCCACAAGATTGTATTACGTTCCCACGAATTTATATGTTGTGGCCACGACAAAACTAAATGAACCGAACATGTCCCCTCCCGGTCACCGTACTAACTGTCCAATGACAGTGAGTGTTACAAGTGAGAGAGGATTGGCCTCTTCAAATTGATTGGTTGCTCCCACGTGTGTACTGTCCAATGGCATTTTACCACTCGATTGACAAATGGATAAAGAAAAGCAATTGGTAAATAGAGAAAGAAAAGCATTTGCCAAATTCTTTTTAAAAAAGCGATTTAAATGTGCATTTAAAATGATTTACTAATGTACTTTTTATTGATTTATTGATCTACGTTTTAAAAAATGAATTAAATATCCCATTTCAAATTTGTCTATTTATTTATACATTCAAAAAATATTTTTAAAATTTATTGTTTTATTGTTTTATTAAACTACATTTAAAAACAGGAATTAAATAAACAACTTTTAATATGTCTATTAATTTGCCCATATAAAAAGTGATTCATTTATATACATTTTTATGTTTGAATTATTAAATTAATTAATTGATTCTTCATTTTATTTTTAAGTGGCACTCCTGGTCCTCCATACCCAAAACGCTGTTGTCGTGTAAATGAAAGGCCAAAACACATAAAAGTTTTCCATTTATGGTTGAAAATGGCGTTTTGTAAATGGCCCTCCAGAATCACAGTTTTAATCTAAAACAAATAAAATGCATAATTTTCATTATTATTAATCAGTCTAGAATGGCACAACAATGATTACTATCCTGAAACACTAGGTTGTTGCTTTTCCACAGTCTTTCAACAGTCTGTGCATTTAAAATAGAATGCAACTTCGGCTCATTTTCCTGATACAGTATAACACTGTGACGAGCAGGGCGGGCGAGAGCCGTGAGGGAACGGCGCGAGGCCGGTGACGCGAGTGTTAACGAGCATCAGCTGCGAGGTGCGCCGGCCTCGAGTCCCTCACGGAGGAGCTCCGGAGGCATAAAAGGAGGAGCGACGACAGTGAAGGACGAGAGAGGACCAGGCCTGGATATTATTTTATGTTTTATTATGTTTGTGTGGCCGGCAGACGTCCGCGAGGGTCTGCCGGCATTACTTTCATTTGGTTTTTGGTTTATTTATATATTAAAGTTTTGTTAAACGTTCGCCGGTTCCTGCCTCCTTCTTCCCGTATACGAACTGTGTTACATTGGTGCCGAAACCCCGGAGAAAGGAGGGACATGCTGTCTGAGAGCCCTCGCTGCTGAGGGGGATCGCGGTGCTGCGGAGTTCGGGCAGCGCGGGAGTGAAGACCGCGAGAGGCTGCCCGAGGCGGTGGTACTGGAGCTTTGTTGAAAGGTTGGACGGAGCCTCGGATGCCGTGCTCCTGGGACGAGGTGGGGTGGCTGCCGTCCTGGAGGGAGCGGAGGAGTCGCCGCCGTCCGCCGTGGGCCGGAGCCTGCTACCGTCCGCCATGAAGGGGAGGAGCAGGGGACGGGGGACTCGCTGCCGGCTGCCCTCAGCCGGAGGAGCCATCGCCGGCCGCCAGGAGGCGGTCGAGGATCGGGCCGTCCACCGAGCGTCCAGTGCCATCGCATGGCACCGCGAGGAAAAGCCTTTCGGCTGGCTGAGGACCGAGCGGCAGTGTGTCTGGGAACCGGACCAAGAATTTTTTTTTTCTCTTTTTCCTCTCTCCCCTCTCTCGTTCTGTCGCCCCCCCTGCTTCCGTCTCCTTTCTCTCGTCTCGTCTGTCCTAACCCCCAGGTGCTGCGGCCGCCGAGACAGGCCCCGGGGGGGAGTAGAGCGCAGTCTCGGGAGTACCCCCCAGCCTGCGAGGGGCAATGGGGGTATGTGACGAGCAGGGCGGGTGAGAGCCGTGAGGGAACGGCGCGAGGCCGGTGACGCGAGTGTTAACGAGCATCAGCTGCGAGGCGCGCCGGCCTCGAGTCCCTCACGGAGGAGCTCCGGAGGCATAAAAGGAGGAGCGACGACAGTGAAGGACGAGAGAGGACCAGGCCTGGATATTATTTTATGTTTTATTATGTTTGTGTGGCCGGCAGACGTCCGCGAGGGTCTGCCGGCATTACTTTCGTTTGGTTTTTGGTTTATTTACATATTAAAGTTTTGTTAAACGTTCGCCGGTTCCTGCCTCCTTCCCGTATACGAACTGTGTTACAAACACGTTTATACTTTATATTTTAGGGCCAGTTGTTCAAAAAGTTTAAGCTGGATCAGAATGATCTGGATTTGGAAATCCCATGTTTTGCCAGGATCAGGTAATCCATCTTACTTTTGTGCTGGTTTGTCAAAGCAAAATTGTATTGGATCACCCTGATCCAGATACACACTTTTTCAGATTACCAAATCTGGATTACTAGTGCTCTACGGAGCCCCTAAAGGGACATGGTGATAGAAAGAATATAAGATGAGGAAAGTTCCACATAGCATTCACCCGAGAAATAGCTCGCTTTTGACTGGTTCATCTCTTATGATTGTACCAATGTATATAAACAGCGATAAAAACACTTTGAAAAAAAATATATATATTTTTGTGTGGTATTTACAGATGATTGGGGGTTATTTTAGGGCACCAAAATCACTTTACAGTAGGCTACCGAAAGGCTAAATATGTAGCCTAATGTACTTCTAATTTATTACTTTAACAGTTAAACTAATCAAGAGCAAAATAAAAAAATGTTTGTGTATATATTACATGATAAAAATTTTGTATTTTTTTGACCAGTTTTAAAGTTATTACATTTTTGTTCCTGAAATCCACCCTTCTGATGGGATCAGTATAATCTAGATTTTTTTGGATCAAAGATATCCCAATCTTACTAAAAAGTGAACACCACAAACTGATGATTTTATCCAGATCAAAACAAAGATTGGATTTTGTGATCCAAACTGATTTCATAAAACTTTTTCCTTTTGAACATCCCATTTTCAAGATTTGATCCAATCCGATAGCCGACATCCGATTAGATTACTTTTGAACAACTGGAACTTCAACTAAACGTTTTAACAGCATGCTAACTTTTAGAAATCAATTGTCAAATTGTTGTGCATTTAAAATAAACAAAACAAAAAAAAACAGTAGCATAAATCACACCAGGCCTGATTTGAACGTGCACTTCTTAACAGGACATCTCTGACCTGTCCTGGATTTTTATCATGGTCATCTGGACACTCCTAATCTAACCCAAATATTTGAACCTACCAAACTTCTTCCTACCATTCAAACATAGACTATTTACAGTTAAAAAGCCATCCAGTCTGCTTTTTACAGGTCTACTCCGTTCAACTGTATCCTTCACAAATGCATTCTGGTAAATAGAGAAAGACAGATGTGTGACGAGGTGAATGAAGAGTTACCATGAAATCAAAATGGACAATTCTTATTTTTTTTTAACAATATTGCAGTATTTATTATAAATGATTTAGCTGCGCAAATTTTTTTTTTATTGATGTTCCTCATTATCTTTTATCAAAATAACTTTCCCTCCCTCTTCCAGCGACATCTCTTCTCTCTTGTGTTTACTCGTGCAAGGGCGGGACAACCTGTCACTACTGTTCATTTTGTCAGCTATTTTTTTTATTTAGTCTTAAGGAACATTTACAATGACTGGCAAACACAAGCATGAAAGCTAGTAATAGAGGTTTGTATAGCAGTCTGTGATATTGTCTCCTCTTTTTTCCCCCGACAAAAATAAAGATATTTTGATAGTTTTTATTTTTTTAACTACATTTTAGTATCATCTTTTTCATCAACGATATTGCATATAGTCACAGTTATTAGTTTAATAACATTGGTGCCATTTCACATTTCATCTTCTTACTCACGGAAAAAAACGGTCTTCATAGTTTTTAACGAACGTTAACGAAATATTCACACTGCCTATGAGAACGTCCAATCGCAAACAACAACCATCCAACTATCCAATCAATTCCCCATGGACAAAATCAAGCCACGCCCTACATTTGTTCTTGTTCTCTCTGATTTATGTCACAATAGGGAAGAAAAGAATGTCACAACTTGTTTCATGTCGACTTTAAACGCGTCATTTATTTATAAAAGTAACAGTTAGCTCTTAAGTCAAAATTGTCAATATTTACTCACCCTCATGTCATTTCAAAGCAGTATGATGTCAAAGCACCAATGTTTAACCCTAAATAATGTTCAGTTCTGTGCAATTTAGATCAAAATTATTCATGTTGTTCATAACTTCTTCAAGCATTATGATGAGTAAGTAACAGAAACACATCAATCTGAGGTTGGGGATCGTCAACTCAAGATTCAATCCAAACCTTTCTGCTATCAGCCAAACCTGCAGATAAAAACAACTACCTGTCCAACCTGGGGAGATTCTTGACAAATGTCTTCATTCTTGACATATGTCTAAAAAGTTTATTGAGAGATGTGCTGACAGTTCTTTAATTCAATAAGCTGGCTCAGACATGAGGTCAAGAGACAATCAATAGCTGCTGCTTCATTTTGACAATCGATTTCTTTCAAACACCCATGTGGACCCGGACACAGAGGAAGAGAAAACAAGCCATGTGATGTCCTTGACAGAGGACAGATGATGTCATTGACACGATGCATTAAAGACATGCATCAGAATGAGCATAAATGCGTCAGTGACAGTCCTAGTTTGAATGCAAGTTTAAATGTGTTGATTCTAGTACACAGCTACCAGAAGACAACATTAACGCACTGATTAACCACTGCAAAAGTTTAGTGAAATTCAGATCTACTCAGCAGTATGTTTTGTTTATTAATAGCAGTGCTATTCATTTATTTTCATTTTCGGTGTAGATAGACAAGCTGTTATATTACAATTTGAGTCTAACACAAATAAACTGCAATTACTTTTGATTATGCATCTGTCAAGAAAGGAGCAGTTATGACAAAACTAATATCAGATTACTTTTTCAAAAGCGTGTTTAACTGTTTAGAAGCAGATCTCCTAGAAGTGGTAAACGCCTCACTTCTCTCCGAGAAAACTGCAGTTATTAAGCCCCTCCTGAAAAAGAGCAATCTGGATAACACCATATTGAGCAATCTCAAATCTCCCTTTCATAGGCAAGATCATTGAAAAAGTTGTTTTCAATCAGCTGAACAAGTTCTTAAGCTTGAATGGATACTTTGACAACTTTCAATCTGGTTTCCGACCGCATCACAGCACAGAGACAGCGCTCATAAAGATAATAAACGATATTCGCCTAAACACAGATACAGGTAAATTATCAGGGCTGGTTCTCCTCGATCTCAGTGCTGCGTTTGACACTGTCGATCACAACATTCTTCTTGACAGGCTCGAAAACTGGGTTGGGCTTTCTGGGATGGTCCTTAAATGGTTCAGGTCATACTTAGAAGGGAGAGGTTATTATGTGAGTATCGGTGACCATAAGTCTGAGTAGACATCCATGACATGCGGAGTCCCTCAAGGTTCAATACTTGCACCCCTCCTGTTCAACCTATATATGCTGCCATTGAGCCAAATAATGAGAAAGAACCAAATTGCATACCACAGTTATGCAGATGACACCCAGATTTACCTAGCCCTATCACCTAACGACTACAGCCCCATTGACTCCCTGTGCCAATGCATTGATGAAATTAAAAATTGGATGTGCCTAAACTTCCTTCAGTTAAACAAAGACAAAACTGAAGTCATTGCGTTTGGAAACAAAGATGGAGTTCTCAAAGTGAACATGTACCTTCACTCTAGGGGTCAAACAACTAAAAATCAAGTCAGGAATCTTGGTGTGATTTTGGAGTCAGACCTGAGTTTCAGTAGCCATGTAAAGACAATAACTAAATCAGCATATTATCATCTCAAAAATATTGCAAGAATTAGATGCTTTGTCTCCAGTCAAGACTTAGAGAAACTTGTTCATGCTTTCATCACCAGCAGGGTGGATTATTGCAATGGGCTCCTCACTGGTCTTCCCAAAAAGACCATAAGACAGCTGCAGCTCGTACAGAACGCTGCTGCCAGGATTCTGAGCAGAACCAGAAAACATGAACACATCACACCAGTCCTAAGGTCCTTGCACTGGCTTCCAGTTGCATTTAGAATTAATTTCAAAGTACTGTTACTTGTTTATAAATCACTCAATGGCCTAGGACCTCAATACATTGCAGATATGCTCATAGAATATAAACCTAACAGATCACTCAGATCATCAGGATCAAGTCATTTAGAAATACCAAGGGTTCACTCAAAGCAAGGAGAGTCTGCTTTTAGCTTTTACGCCAGCCGCAGCTGGAACCAGCTTCCAGAAGAGATCAGGTGTGCTCCAACAGTAGCCACATTCAAATCCAGACTCAAAACACATCTTTTTATCTATGCATTTGCTGATTGAGCACTGTGCTATGTCCGAACTGTTTGCACTTTATTTTATACATATTATCTTTTTTTATTCTCTTAATTCCTTTTCCTGTTTTTATTTCATTTTTAATGTATTTTATATCTTTTATGTATCATCTTGTTATTCTGACTTTTAATGCATTTTAAATATTGCTGTCTGGTTGAAAGAGCTGGGAGAATTAGGAAGAAAGTGAAATCTAGAAGAAGCAGACAGAAGGAAAAGAAGGTGAATGCAGAAAGAATTGGCATGTAGGGAAGGAGGATAGAATGTAACTTAACGTTGAGTGGTCATAAGACTTAAGGTCGTAAGGGAATGAGTTGAAGAACTGCGATTTGGGGATGTTGTGTTTGTGTGAGAGCGGTGTGTGTGTGAAATGTAAGAACATCCATTCAGATCCGCTCTGATGGATAGATCCGTTTAGATCCACTCTGACGGACAACAAAAACAACAAAAAACTCCCTAAGACTTCCTAGCTCTTCCATCCAGATAGAAAAATTCTGTTTTTACTGTTATTTCTATTCCTTATGTTCTATTTTTATTCTTCTTCTTTATGTAAAGCACTTTGAATTACCATTGTGTATGAAATGTGCTATACAAATAAAATTGCCTTGCCTTGCCTTGCCTTAAATCTTAAAAGACTAGATTACATTACAGCAGTCTACTCGTCTTGCTTTTCACCTTTACAAACCAGAGGCATCTTAAACTTTGCAGTGTCTTGATTTCTATCAGATGTGCAAGAAATTCAACAACTTTTAAGTGCTTCATTGTTTCCTGTAATTCCTGTGCAAGTACATTTATGCAGCTTTTGTACATTTTCAAAGAAATGCTGTTTTTTTATTTCTGTTCATCAAAAAATTCAGCTTTGCATGATAAATAATAATAATTATAAGTAATAATAAATTACATTTAAAAAAAAACATTAAAATAGAAAGTTCATTTCAATTGTAATATTTGACAATATTACTGTTTTTACAATATTTCTGATCATATAAATGCAGCCTTGGTGAGCATTCTTTAAAAAAAGCACAACATTTTCAAAAACATCTTACCAACCACACACACTGACAGACAAAACACTTTCACAAACACTTAATCAGCTGATTAAGCAGTTTGTAGAGGGACTTTTGGGTCAAACTGCTTGCAAATTAATTACCATTTGAACATAAATGTGATCCACCCCCATCTTATTTAAATTGGATTTCACGAATAATTAAGTTTGTACTAGTTGGCGATAAAGATGGCCTTCTCCTGTTATTATCTGTTATTAAAGGGAATACGCAATGCAGTAAGCCAGAAAAAAAAATGCAGGTCTTATATTATCACTAAAACGTACTAAAACAAAACGGCATAAAGCTTTAAGGTCACAATGTTTCATCATGCCCTTCAACATATCACCATGATAATCTGCCTTTCAATGCAGTGACAGCACATCCTCTGAGGCCAGATATGAAAGGATAGAAAATCCCTTTCAATATAAATCAGTAGTTGGATGTGCCCACATGAGATATCAGAGTTCAAATTAGGCCACACAGAACAGTCGAGTATTCAAACTGTGTTTCAGAACAAATGCTGTAGGACCCTTGAAGCTCCGCATTCCCGCTCGACTGGGATGTGAGCCTTTTTTGTGTTGATACGAAAATAGCATTGGGTCACTGTTGTGTTTGCTTGAAAGCATACAATGATCCAAGACAGCAGAAAACGGTTCATGCAAATAAGAAAACTATGCTCAAACTCAAAAATGTGCAAAGTGCACTACGTAGATGCTTCTTTAAAACTGTAGTTTGCCACAATACTGTCACGTTACGGCGTGGTTTTATAACGCGCACGACACAGGAGATTTGAGGGAACAATCTATAAAGGATTAGTTCACTTTCAAATAAAATTTTCCTGATAATTTACTCACCCCCATATGTCATCCAAGATGTTCATGTCTTTCTTTCTTCAGTCGAAAAGAAATTAAGGTTTTTGATGAAAACATTCCAGGATTATTCTCCTTATAGTGGACTTCAATGGTCTCCAAACGGTTGAAGGTCAAAATTATAGTTTCAGTGCAGCTTCAAAGGGCTTTAAACGATACCAGACGAGGAATAAGGGTCTTATCTAGCGAAACGATCTGTCATTTTCGAAAAAAATGTAATTGTATATGCTTTATATAAACAAAATGATATAACTTCCAAGTGCTTCCGCCAAAACCGCACTTTCGTATTCTTCAACAAGGTTACGCTGTATGTCCTACGCCTTCCCTATTCTACTTACGGAACGAACGCAGCGGCAGTTCCATTTTTTCCGTAAGTACAATAGGGAAGGCGTAGGACATACAGCGTAACCTTGTTGAAGAATACGAAAGTGCGGTTTTGGCGGAAGCACTTGGAAGGCGATAATTTGTTTATATAAAGCATATACATTTTAGCAGTGATGATGATGGAAGGAGCCAGGGATGAGCCAGGAGAAGGAGGAGCCAGGCGGGGACTCAGACGACAGCCAGGACGACAGCAGGACAACTGATGGAGCCGAATCCAATGGAGGTGGAAACCAAGGTGGAGCTGAAGAGCCAATGAACGCACACAACATCAATGGCTCTGGAGACTGAGGTGGAGCCCCAGCAATGAGCGCCTGAGGTGGAGCCAGGGTGCCAGAGGACTGACACAGAGCCGGTTTTGACTGAGGCAGAGCCTGAAGGAGCTGGAGGAGTGGAGGGACAAAGCCCAACTGAAGGGCCATGAGTCTGTGGCGCAGGCAGAACGACGTCTGACCAAGGTGTAGCCAGAGGGACGAGGGAGCCTGGTAAAGCTGAAAGGTCAATGAGCCAGGATGTAGCGATGGACTCAATGGCTAAAGGCGGACATAGGGAATCCTCTTTCCAAGGCGGAGCTGGTGACTGGAAGATCCGAGGCGCATCCACTCAGTATATTGGGAGTTAAAAGATTAGTTCACTTCAGAATTACATTTTTGTGATAATTTACTCACCCTCATGTCATCTAAGATGTTTATGTCCTTCTTTCTTCAGTCGAAAATAAATGAAGGTTTTTTGAGGAAAACATTCCAGGATTATTCTCCTTATAGTGGACTTCAACAGCTACCAATGGGTTGAAGGTCCAAATTGCAGTTTAAATGCATCTTCAAAGAGCTCTACATGATCCCAGCCGAGGAATAAGGGTCTTATCTAGGGAAACGATCATCATTTAAAAAAAAAAATCATATATGTACACTTTTTAACCACAAATGCTTGTCTTGCACAAGCTCTGCGATGCGATCATCATGTTGGAAAGGTCACGCGTGACGCAGGTGGAAGTACTGAGCAAGTGTTTACAAAGCGAACGTGCAAAGACTAAGTCAAACGACCTTTACAAAAAACTAAAAAAAGGTAAAACAACGATGTCGGACGAGAAGTTGAAGTTGGATGAGAAAATGAGCTGTTGATGTCCACTATATGGAATAAAATCCTGGAATGTTTTCCTCAAAAACCTTAATTTCTTTTCAATTGAAGAAAGACAAATATCTTGGATGACATGGGAGTGAGTAAATTATCAGGAAATTTCAATTCTGAAGTGAACTAATCCTTTAACAATGGAGACACAGAGGAGATGACGGGAACCAGCAAGGTGGTGTCAATGGACTGGCTGGCTTTGAAAGAGGAGACTGGAGAGGGAGGCTGGGTGGGAACTCTGGAGACACAGGAGACTTTGAGTTGGGCGGAACCAGTGGAGACAGGAGAACCAGGGAAACATCCTCTTCCATTTCCTCAAACAATGCAGAGGCCAGCTGCAGTTCACTCTCAGGTGAGATTTTCCTCCATGCTCTCAAACTCACGAGCAGTCCCACGGCGACGGACCGTGTTGCCGGCTCACGCACCTGGTCAGTCTCTCGGTGGAGCTCGGGCTCCAAGGCGATGATACGCTGAGTACTCATTACTGGCTTAAGCATCACGGCAGGTTCAGGGGTCACTTCTTGCGGTGGGCTCTGGCGTTCGCTCCATGCAGTGTGGATGGGCTCTGGGTGTGGAGTGGGGTTGGTGATGTCCTCCTGGGCAGATGGTGAACGCAGATCGGTTGTTTACCAACACCCACTCCACAAACGTGGAGAAATCCTCTCTGGGACCGTTCACTGGAAGGTGTGCACTGGAGAGCGCAAAGTTTCTCGGGGGAACGCAAAACTTTTGCAAGTGAATTCAAAAGCATTGAAATAATTTTTCCTCCCAGCTCATATTTTTTCCATCACCATGTCCCTTTAGGGGCTTCGTACTTCGCACTCTACTTTATCCCCTACACTTAAATAGAAATAGCATTGGCTCAAATACAAGTTTGACCAAACAAAAAGGTAGCAAGTTTTGCAAAAAACTTCTACTTCCTTTGTATGCAGGAAGCATCTACTCAATATCCAACAGCACTGGGGCACTGAAAAATTGAGGTATTCCTGGAAATGCGGTCACTTTGTCATAAAGCCTAGTGGCTTGCCAAAATATCTCAGTAATTCAGACCTCTTACAGGTTATATTGCAGGGATTTGAATTGAGATTTGAAGTGTTGCACTGAATGCGTAAGTGATTCATGGCGCTCAAGTGGACTCTCTCAACATGTCTGCTGATTGTACACCGCTCATAAAACCAACGTGACACGTCATTCCTCTCTGAGGCCGAAGCGGAGCAGTGATTCATGTTATGAGGTAATAACGCTTAGACATGCTCCAGTTACCACCACTGACCTCCTGATCATTATAAATGTCTCTAATTATTCCCATTAGAATCAGATATCGCTTTCAAATGAAAAAGCAGGTTTTGTTGCAGATATGGGTCAAGTTTGAGGATGTGTTGTCTGGAAAAGGATCAGTAGACTGTGTTTTTTTTTTTGGGGGGGGGGTTGGTTGTAGTAGCTGGAATGGGTGGTATGATAGTATATACAGTTTCATAATGTTGATTATTTTTTAAAGAATGTGAGAATTGCTCATTTGTTATGAATAATCATCGTTGGGTTTGTGTGTATTAAATTGTAAATTGAACGAGAAAATAATCAAATGAAATGAGACACCTTTCATTTGTATTTAATTAAACTGAATTACCAACAATTAGGCATTACCAGAATGCTCATTCTGGTAATGCAATTCAGTCTGGGGTCAGTAGGTCTCTTATGCTCACCAAGGCTGTATTTATTTGATCAAAAATACAGTAAAACAGTAACATCACTTAATATTACTACAAATTAAAAGAAAAGTTTTCTATTTAAATTTGCAAATGTAATTTATCCTGTATTTATTCTAATATGCTGATTTGCTGCTCAACAAATCTTATTATTATCAATGTTGAAAACAGTTGCTGCTTAATATTTTTGTGGATACTGTGAAACATATTTTTCAGTATTTTTTAATGAATAGAAAGTTCAAAACAGCAGCATTTATTTAAAACAGAAACATGACATAAAATTGCTCATACTGCAATAATTTAAGATTTTAGTTACGCCAGTAATGCCACCCACCCCTACAGAGATACATTATTGTGCAGAAGTGAAAGTTATATTTGCCAGTGCGAAAGAAAAAGTGAATCTGTCCTCACCGGGTTCTGCGGTCAGAGGTCTTGGTGCAGGTGTGCTGAGGAGGAACGTTTCTCCACTTTTTGGCTTCCACCACCATGGCCTCAGCATCCACCAAACCAAAGCCATACAGATGACTAACTAGTAGCCAAAAACACAAACACAACAACACACACACACTATTAACCAGGTACGGCTGTCAGCTGAATGTCTGGATTAGAATAAGTCCATCTTTATTTATTTAGATGAAATGTGACAATTATTATTTAGATGAATTATGACATTCATGCAGAAATTTAATTCACACAACTGTGAATGTCACCAATATTTGGTTTTAATGACATATCTAGATAATGTCAAAATTTAGAGTGCAGGACAGATACTGTATACTGCTGATATAATAAAAAATAATTCACTTTAATGACAGCAAATGAGACATAAATGTGTTGAAATTATACACTATTTTTACATAATACTTGTTCAAAATTCACTTAATCACATTTCCGAAAATTAAAGACTTGTTTTCAGGGAATATATCTTGAATTAAGTTTAATTTTCATAATACTGGCACAGTTTATTTTAATTATTTAATCATTTAACAATTTAACAATAGATTTTTTGCAGTGCAGATTTGCAAATTGCTCTCATGCATTCAAACACATGGTTTGATGTTCTATTCAACTAAAAATAAAAAATAAAAGTACAAAGAGATCGATGATATTACTATGCATTTGGACATATAGTCCAGCATGAGATACCATATAAAGTCAAATGGATCGTGAGTCCACTTTATTACTCAGTTGTGGCAAATAAAATAAATTATACTACACACCACACATGTACATTTAAAAAATTAAAAACATTAAACCGCAAAGTAAATTCTGAGTAAATTCTACCTTTATGTCCGGCTGCATTGGTTTTCCAGTCAGTGGCTTTCAGGTGAGCCTGTCTCGACGTCTTTACAAGGAGATGCTGGACATCTCTCCAGGTGATCAGAGGACTGAAAAATAAATTGTCAGACAAAAGAGAGAAGCCTTTTGAGTTGTATTGCTCTTTTGAAAATGTCCTCTGTAGAACAACAGCTATTTCATTTTATTTGCAAGATTTTTTTTTTTTTTAACAATTGAATATGAATTCTTCATCGAGGCCACTGCTTTGCTTTCCATCTGAGAGGCTCAGTTTGTAGGGGCTTTTGAGGCACTCTTTCAATTTAGTGAAACAATTGCATCCCAGCAGGTAATTTTTTCCAAGCAGCTCTCGATGCTATATGCCACCTCAATCCACTTCAGCTGGCTGTACATGAGTCTCTGCTCCTGTTACAAGACAAATATGGTGGCCCTTTGATTGTCACCATCTGGTTTTCCACAACAGACTGAATCCGTCTTGTGAATGTATAATGCACCGTTACATTCAGCTAATAAAAGTAAAATACTGCAATTTTTTGGTGTTTTTCTTTTTCTTTTCTTTTTTAATTGGCTGAGGCAGACTTCAGCCCTTCATAAAAACTTCTCAACACGCAGCCTTCCTCAGATTGTTTTTTATCAACAAACAAATCATAAAAAAACTGACTAATAACATTATCTTTGCTCAGCCCACCCCTGCCCATGCCTAGAGCCGGAGTATCTGTGTACTTTACAGGCACCGCCAGATTTTTGTAACCGCGCATACTTGTACACACAGGTCGCACATGCAAAGTTAAATAGTTTATCCACAAGATGGCAACCATGCTCTGGGGGCGTCGATTCACAAGGCAGTCAAAGAAAAACTGCATAAACTGAACAGACCGGAACGCATGCAAGCTACTGAAAATATTTTTCATTGTCATGTCAAAATATATTTCAAAATGTATTTACAACATTAAAATAAACTTTGGGTAAATGCAAAAAAAAAAAATGACATTTATATTTTTCACAATGAAGAGACTCTCTTTGGTTTTTAACTGAGATAACTAATACTACTAACTTTATGCAAAGCATTTCCCATTATGAATTATGATACTGCTTGGTTCTTTGGTTCAGACTGTTTTTGTGCCACAACCAAACTGCTCCAAAGTTCTTATTTTAATCAGACCGATTGTTTTGGTGCAGATCTGTGAGCAATTGCCATGTTCATTTATGCCCAAACTAACCAAACTAAGTGCCAGGTTCTGAAACTCCAAACGAGCCAGGTGTGAAAATGCAATAAGCGACGACCATCCCCACCATCCCTTTATACCAATAAATAAAGTAGGTTAAAAACATTGAAATATAAAGAAGCAGTGCAGCTTTCTGCGACTGTATGGAAACCTCACTTTGCCTCCAGAGCGAGAGCGATGACACCCGCCACCATCGGAGCAGATACTGAGGTGCCCGTGTGGCCATCGGTACACCTCTGCCGCAGGTCTGTGGTCACCTGATACCAGAAACACATGAATACAGAGAGTTAACAACTTCAGTGTTGTGGACATGCATGAGTCTGAAATGAAAACAGAAACAGAGGAATGTGCAAATGTGCAAATTTTGTCCTTTAAATCTTATTAACAGGTATGGCAGGTTTCCTAAATTTGTGTGCGGACACTTCTGTTAAAAGACACTAAATATTCAGTAATATTATTGATTTGACTGCACTGACACTATTGGATGAGAACAAAACTTGAACTGAATTGAGCTGGATGACGGCACTGTTGTCTTCTGCAGAGCTGCTTTACAGCTGAATTGAATTTGTTTCATAATTGACAAATTTTGCAACATCGACACCTATCGAATCAACATTGAACTGGCTTGAGCTGAATATCGACACTATTGTCTTCTGTAGAGCTGCTTTACAGCTGAATTGAACTCATTTAATAATTTATGATCTTTTTCAGTTATTGAACTGAACTGAATCAACATGACAACATGTCTTTTTCAAGCTGCTTTAGAGCAGAATATGAATTTGTCTCATATTTGGTGAAGTTTGCATCATTGATTCTGTTATTTCCTTGTTTATTAATGTGAATGTTCAGAAGTCAGGAAACAAACATGACAGTAATAGACTTACATTTTCTGTTTTAACACTTCTCATCAACCATCTGCATGTTGTTTATTAAGGGGATTCAATTTAAGATGTTTTTAAGAATTTAAGAGCAATTTTGCTAATTAAAGATGAATAAAAATCATTAAATTATTCATTATCATTAAAAAGTTATTAAAAAGGGAGTTGTTAACAGAGGAAAACTACATTGTGATTGAATAATTTTACAGGTGATTAGGGTTGTATGATAAAGGGGATAAAATTTAGACATTTTTGAGTGAAATAAAACAAGAAAAAAGTGAACTTGATGAAACTTGATGAAAGATTAAAAAGTTATTAAAAATGATTTTTTTTTAAATGCATGGGTGCATCATTCAGAATAAGACCAGTAACATGCCTTAAGAAAATAAAATAGGATACATTTTGATTTAAAGGTGCAATGTGTAAAATTTGGGAGGATCTATTGACAGAAATGCAATATAATATACATAAATACAAAGTTTTGGCATGAAACTCTAATGGGCAGGCTAATAGGTCCTTTAACTCAACCTGCTCGTAATCACATCATTATCTATAGGACACAGATGATTGGTTGCTGCTGTATCAGTAGCCAATGAGCTTGCATGCTCAATCTTCAAATACATGAGAAGCATTTGCCTTAGCAGTGCAGCGAGCTTCAGAAACCCTCCACCTTCCCCAGCTCCACCTGTATAGATCTGCTACAAGTAATTCATGTACGCTGTATTGTACAGCAGCAGCATGTCTTACTTGCTTACAGCAGCGTGTCGTGTATGTATCGGCAGTAGCAAGTCCCGTACTTGCTCTGCAGCAGCAATAATCAACAGCAGCAGCAGCCATAAAAGCAACACACCAAGCCGACGGTCGGCCGTTGGGCAGTTTTTGTTCGTCAGCCGACTAAGTTTTCTTAGTGTGTTCCGCACCGTCGGCTGAAGTTGGTCCTCGTCTGCTTTTTTTTGGCCGATTCAACATGTTAAATCGGCATCAGAGCTCGTTGGTCAGTCGGGCCATCTGATCATTCTGATTGGCTGTTCAGCTACTGCCACCTGCTGGTACGGAAAGGCATTTCTTCTTACGCAGGCGAAGAACGGACGTGCTACTTTGCCGTCGGGTGTCGAGCGTCGGTTTGGTGTGTCAGGGCAACTTTGGACCCAGACGCTGCCGAAGTGAGTCAACCCCGCAGTCTGCTTTCGTTGCCACTAGTTCGTCGACGTTGGCTTGGTGTGTTCCGGGCTTTAGAAGCAGAGACCGTTCTTTGTTAGAAGTAAGAAGAAACCTCACACAATGTTTCACACAGGCTACTCTCTGCTGTCGACATCTTTGTCTTGTGTCAGCCAGATGGCCACCGTAGCTTCTCCGAAAGAGAGGGGTGCGTGCCGTTAGTTGCAGTTCGCAACCTCAATGGCTAGATGCAGCTAAAATGTACACATTGCATCTTTAATGCCAACTTTAAAGATGATTGATTTTATTTTCCCAGAGGAACCATCATCTGGACCATATAACAATTGTTGCATACTAGGTTAAAAACATTTAAATGACAGAAATAAATACGATTTTTGCTGCAAAATAAATAGTCAAAGCAAAACTGCGTCTTTAAATTTTTGAAAAGTGAATTTAAAGGGGTCATGACATGAGAAGCCAAATTTACCTTGATCTTTTGATACAAGCAGTCTTTGTACTATTAAAACATCCTGCATATTTCATAGCTTATAAAAAAGCATCTATAATCAAGCTCCAAAAACAGCTCGGTTTTATATATTACGGGATCTGTGACATCACACGGGCAAATACATTTGCATATGACCGCCTACAGAGCAAGACATCAACGAACAGTTATACATCATCGCATCATAGGCCCCGCCTACTGGCATTCAGTTGCTTAACGGCTGACATTTGCCTACACTGGATGTGAGTTTCGCATCAAAAGCTTAAAGAATTATAATCATTATAATCACCAACACTGTCTACACTGGATACAGTATACAGAAGCACGTTCAGTTTCTGACGTACTCCACGTAGGCATTGATTCTGTTTTCTGCGACATGCATTCATAACAGTGGCTGTTTATTGACAAGCCTTAAGGCCAATTCAAACTGCACCGACAGACGCAGACTGATGCAGACAGTCACTTAATTACAGTCACTTCAGACATTCTTATTCCGATTCAGCATGTTCAATCGGTGCAAACAAGCTCCAACAGATGCCAACAGACTCCGACAGGGATAACACACTGATCTGACAAAACCTGATGGAGTGTCTGTTGCAGTGTGTCAGGATTTGTTGGTGCGGTGTGGAACCGCCTGTTAAAGGCTTCGTTCACCCAAAAATGAAATTTCTGTCATTAAGTACTCATCCTCATGTTGTTCCAAACCTTTAAGACCTTTGTTCATCTTCAGAACACAAATTAGGATATTTTGATGAAATCCGAGAGGTATCTGAACGAAACATAGGCAGCAATGTCATTGCACTTTTCAAGGCCCAGAAAGGTAGTAAAGACATCATTAAAATAGTCCATGTGACATTTTAGTCCCAGTGGCATTTTAAAATACCATTCAAAGTGGTTGCGAGATTACTTCCGCACTGAAGCTGTACTTAAATAAACTTTATGTATGAGTAATAATAATAGCGATGCTCGCTTTATCAACACCACTAACAAAACAGTATTTTCTGGTGTAGACACGGTGTAAACAAAATTAGTGTGTGAGAAAAGATAAAGAAGCCAGTCATGCATGTGTAAATGAGCTCTTAAGCCCATAACTACTAACCAAATACCAGAAGAAAAGCAAAACCCATAGTAGTCATTCTTAAGGATGATGTCATAATCTGCACTGCTGGAAGAGAAAGCAGATGTACACACACACACACACACACAAAAAACGCTAGTTCTCTTCATCCTCTTGATAGCTCCCTGCGGTTTTCCATGCGCATGGGAGCCAGACCAAACATTCAGCCCCAGTTTTTTTCCCAAGCATCTTATTTCATCAATAGATATTTGTGGAAACAGCCAAACAACAAGAGCTCAGCTGTATTAGCAGGATAAGCAACAGGATCTGGGACAGCTGATCTATAGAAGACATCTGAATTTTGGCAGTTTACCATTAAACACCATATACAACTGTATTTCTATACTGGTCCAGTCAGAAGTTGATTGATCTGTCCTTCAATGTTGGGATTTCTCACCCATTTTATCACCCACAAGGCAAAAAAAACACCTGATTGCTTAGAAATGGAAAAGCACGTCCATATTATTCATGTCCATTGCACAAATGGACCGGTCAGACGTTTACTACTTAGTGTTAGATAGTGATGAGGAGGAATGAAAGGAGAATGTGTCACAGAAATAATTGAGATGAATTGTAGGACACAATATGTGGCATCAAGAGAGCAAATGACCTAATAAAACAACATACATACAAGGCCGAAAGTAAGACAAGGACAAAAGGTTGAGTAGATGACAGATGGAGAAGACAAATGGAGTACACAAAGATACACGCTTAAAGGGGCCATATAATGGAGCACAAGATTTCTTTTGCTCTTTTAAAACAGCACAACTCAATCTACTCTATAGTGCATCGCAACTGGTTTTGCTTCAGAATACAAGCATCACAACAGAGAACCAAAAGTGATTATTATACAAAAGTATACAAATGTCCTAAATATCAATGAGCTGCAATGTTTTATTTATTACCAAGAGATGCATCCAACAATATGCAAATATTTATAAATGTAAACATTTTAGTTTCAAAACATCCCTTTAAATTTGATGGGTTCAGGCTCTTGACAGTCAATAGTTACCGTCATACGTGAAAAATATCGACTTTGTTCAACAATTTGAACCATTGTAATACGTAGTGAACTCAGTGCAGGCTTACGCCCGAACGGCAACTCAGTATTGGCCGGAGCTGAACACGTGAGCAGAATGACGCATGCATGTGATGCTGACTCAGGATTTGGCCAATAATGAGCCGGCATCCGGACGTAAACAAGGAAGCCTGCACTGAGTTCACTACGTATGACAACGGTTCAAATTGTTGAACAAAGTCGTTATTTTTGTTTTGTTTTTACGCAAAAAAAGTATTCTCGTCGCTTCATAACATTACCACTGTAGTCACGTTAACTATTTTAAGCATGTTTTTAAATACCTTTCTGGACATCAAAAGGTGCAATGACGTTGCCGCCTATGTGTGGATCAGATACCCTCGAATTTTTTAAAAAATATCTTAATTTGTGTTCTGAAGATGAACGAAGGTCTTACAGGTGTGGAATGACATGAGGGCGAGTACTTAAGGACAGAAATTTCATTTTTGGGTGAACTAACCCTCTAAATTGATCAAAAGTGACAGTCAAGACTTTTACATTGTTACTAAAAAAAATTGTATTGTAAATAAATACTATTCATTTGACCTATATATTTATCAAAGAATCCTAAAAAAAGTGTATCACACTTCCTACAAAAAACACGTTTGAGCTTCCGCAAGAACCAATGAGGTTCATTCTTGTGTTACACAGCACGTTTGAGCTTCAGCAAGAAAGAATGAGGTTCATTCTCATGTTATGCAGCACATTTAAGCTTCCACAAGAACCAATGAGGTTCATTCTCGTGTTACGCAGCACGTTTCAGCTTCCACAAGAACCAGTGAAGTTCAATCTCATTCGCATTTGTGTTCCGAAGATGAACAAACATCTTACGGGTCTGGAACGTCATGAGGGTGTGTAAATGATGACAAAATTTTCACTTTTGGGTGAACTAACCCTTAATTCTAAGTGTCAGAGAAAGGTCAGCATTGAACACACTCGCATTTGTGGGAATATGGACGTATTACTTAACTATTTTGCGGTCATAGAACTCTCCGCTGCTGTATGTGGTGGCAAGGGTGGAGGAGCAGACCTCCAGATACCAGGGCTTGTTGCCGTTTTCCGTACTGCTGCTGACGGAGATGGTGTAGATGCTGTTGGTGTAGCCGTCGCAGGAGCAGTGATCGCCCTGCCGGCCTCCGTTACCAGACGCCCAAACAAAGATGGAGCCGAGACCCTTACGGCCCTGCAGAGACATGAAAACATGAGAACAAGGACATACATGAATGAAATTTTAGGTTACACAAAAATTAAAACATGCAATCCTATAGACGGTGATATTTTAGTATTATTTATATATTATTAAAGTATCTATTAATATTTTGAATATGCTTTTATTTTTATATTTCTTTTGTCATTTTTTTTATTTTTGTAATATTTCTATTTAGTTTACTTTTTTTTTTTTATGTAATTTTAGTAATTTTAGTACTTCAACTTATTTCATTTGCCAAGGCGACATTTTTATGTTTAAGTTTAATTTTATTTGATCAATTACTGAAAATTGTTTTTTATTCATTTATTCATTTGTTTTTATTAATTGTATTTATTTAACAAAAACAACACTGCTAAGTTGTCAACAACACTGACAAGATAAACTACTATTTATTTCTATAAAATTTATAAATATAAATTTCAAAATTCACATTTACTAAATATTTAAACAACAAGATTTTAGAGAAAAAAATAGACATTAGTACATGGTTAGGTGATATTTTAAAACAATTTAATTTGATACAAAATATAAAATTAAGTCTTACTGCCCAGTCCTAGTCAAAACCATCATAACCATCACACTAGAGCAGGCCAGCTTTAGACAACTTAACAACCCTGACGATAACAGTTACTAAAATCCCTTGTGTTTATGTGTGCGAGTTTGAGACAACAACCTTTTTAATTCCCAGTTCAAAGGCTTGTTTGGCCAGAGGCCCCGGTCCATCTACAGTCTTCCCGTCATCATCGGGGCCCCAGCTGGCACTGTAAATGTCGATGTAGTCTGGCCTTATTCCCAGAGACTTGGCCTCCACCACATCAGTCACGTCTCCATCAAGCATTCGAACACCTTAGAGAAAAAGTTCCATCCAAAAATGAACAAATTCAGTCATTGTATAAATCGCCCCGATGTTGTTCCAAATCTGTATTATTTTCTTTTCTCTGTGAAACTCAAAATGCAACAAAAATGGATATTGATTTATCCTGCCATGCTCTAAAATACATCATGAAAGTGTTATAAAAGTAGCCTAGTTTACTTGTGCACTATAAACCATGCCATTTTGTGGTCGAAATGCGAGAACCATTGTGGCATCAATAACTTCAAACATAGTGCAATTTTCTATGAGTTTCAGAACAACAAAGAGGAAAAAGAAAGCAGAACAAAAGACAAAATCAACTGGGGAAAAAAAGTGACCTAACAGAGTAATGAAAGTGCACAGTCTGCATGATAAAAGAGAGAGTTTAACTTAGTAGTTTAAGTTTAAGCTCAAGTTTTTCATCTAATATTTATCATTTTTTATTTCAGCTTTATTTTAATTATTGAAAACAATGTTTAATAGTTTTAGTTTGACCTTACCTAGAACATTTAAAAAAAAAGATTAGACAAACACAATATACTAAGACAATATACTAAATACTTTAATACAAGTAAGACAAGATACTAAATACATTACCTAAATATTTAAGATACTAGATTTTAGGAGAAAAAAAAGACATTACAATGTGATATTTTACACTTTACTGTTGAATTTACTACAAAAATAATAAGTAAATGGAGAATTCCTTCAAAACTCACACACAAACCCACACAGAGGCATATAATCACATGCCATACGATCAGTAACGCACACACAAATGTGCATAAATTGCAATTAAACTCTATTGTACTCTGCTGCAATGAGATGTTTACAAATGCCTCGATAATCTGCATTCTTTCTCTTCATTCCGTTATCGAACTACAGCTTAATTTTATTTTCTTGCTCTTTAACTTGAGAGAATAAGTGGTACAAAAATGTTTATTATCTATGCAAGTAATTTAGCTGAAACTTTTATACAAAGCATCTTACAGTAAACTTACTACAGGCCAGATCAACTTGGAGAAACCTCTTTTTAAGTGCTTTGCTCAAGTGCTCAATGGTAAAAATTGGGGTTCAAACCTACAACCTTTCAGCAACCAGCCAAGATCTTTAATGGACAACTGGAATGAGGAGGCAGAGGCAGAATTAATCAGCTTAATTAGCTTAATTCAAGAAGTCAATAAGAGGTTCCAGCCATAATATAATAACAAAGGTGTGTGTGTTTGTTTTACTGTGCGCTCATGAGACTAGAAAAGAGCCCGATTGTATAGTGTGAGAATGTGTGTGTATGTGCGTTATTATTTCTAACACCATATGTGCAACACACCGTTTTCCTTCCTTGAAACACCTCTAAAGGGAAAAGCAGGGGGTTCAACACTTCTCTATCATTCCTCTCACTTCTAACAAGCTGCATTACACCTCAAATTGATTTCGCGACTTCTAAAACAGCACAGAGTAAACACTTTTCTGAACCGCAGAGCAGAAAAACTAATCATTTCTACATTTCTAATTATGGTTAAAGGACATGAAGTTCTACATAGCAGCCAAGGCGAGACCGAATAGATTAGAAATGTCATTAGAAGGCGATGAAGTCATTGGCTTGAATCTGACACGTATTAGCTTTGGCAGCGTTTCAGTGATTAAGCAGGGGGAAAAAAGTCAACTGCTGAGCCAAAAGACCTAAAGCACATCTTTCATTGTGCTAATCTGTCTGTATCTGGCTTGGAAAAATGACTCTTTTCAAACATCACTTCACTATTCTTCAGATGAATATTTTGCAGACAGGACTTAACAATTGAGATAGATTACGACATGTGCAGCCAACATTTGGATGAGGAACAAGTCAATCATCTGTCCACTTTGTGGTCATTAGTGGTGTATTATCATGCAGAACTTGTCCTGCAACGTCTGTGCTACATACACGAACAATTCCTCAAATCATGGAGAATACACTGTAAAAAATGACCGTGATTTTAACAGTAAAAGACTGTAAAAATGCTACGGTGAAAAAACGTTAATTGGTTTACAGAAAGTTTCCGTACTGTATACAGTGAATAACTGTAATAGATCTAACGGTACGTTTAATGTAATTTTACGGTAAAATACCGTTAAATTGACAGTTTTTGGAAGTGAAAAATAACGTCATTGTATAATTTACAGTGGAAAACCGTAAATTGGTATTCCCACAATTCCCTGCGTGACACCTCACATTTGATGCATTTCCGTTTAAATTCCGTTGAATTTCTTCTTAGTTTTTTTCTAATCAGTTATGTACATTAGGGTTTTGTGTTACATCTAATGTTGTTAACTTAATGTTTATTTCATTTGTGTTACCATGATGGTGTTTAGTGTTTGTGTGAATGACACCATGAACCTTCTATATATATAGTATTGTCCTTCTCAGCTTGTGAAAAAGCTGTTTGTGATGAGCTTTGATTCATCATGTGACTCTCATCACCACTGTGATTGGTGGTTGTCAGTGTATTACAAAAGTACAAAACAAATATTACCATTTCAATAGGTTGGTTAACATAATTAACATTACATCAGTTAATGAAATAATTTTTTTACGTTGCTAACGTATTTTTTACGGTAAAGTTCGGGCAACCACAGCTGCCAGTTTTTTACCATAAATTTTACGGGATTTTTTTTACAGTGTATTGAGGACATCAAACTTAAACATTTTTACATAGCAGATAAAAAAAAGTTGCCATTCCAGTCACCAATGTATTGTATATTCATGTAGGCCAGTGGTGAGACAGCATATAAAAGCATAGCTAAAAAAATGCTAGTGCTGTTAAGAAAACATTCAATAGATTTGTTTTTATTTGGCGAGAAATTATGTTGGAGGAGCAAAGTAAAAATAGTTCAAGATGCAATCGCTAGGTGGTGCAGTCCTCAAACTCCTCAAGAACCTTCAGTAGCAATAATTCATTTTTTGTTTCATTTACTTAAGATGCACTGAAAAGATGACGCTTAGAAAGATCATAAAGGTGGCGAGGCAAAATGGCTGACCTTGAAAAAGACAATTTTATTGACATCCAAGATGATGACCAATCTAATGAATTAATCAGCAACACTGAAACATTATAAATGGTTGAAAGACAGTAAATTAAGAGAGGAGAAGTATCGACTGCTGAATTGAGTTTAACTGGCATCCATTTAACTGAGGACAAATCGTCCTTCAACAGTCCAAATTAATGCTTAGAGAACAACAATACAGATCAAAATTTAGTTAGAAAAATGAATAGGATTTTACCACCATGCAGCTAAACAAACACTCTGAATATCTTATCTGTTGTTAGGGTTAAAGGTTCCCGAAGGTTTTTTTGGATTCTCCTACAATAGGTTTACATGCATTTAAGGTAAAAAAAAAAATAATAATTAAAAAATAATAATAATTTAATTTTCTCATAACATACATTGCAGCATCAGCTCTTTTCTCAGTGTCTGAAGAAACAAGTGATTTTTTTCCCCAAACCAGTTCAGCGGAAACTCTGCAGCCGATTTTTAAGATTTTATTCGTCATGTCAATCACAGTACTGATTGCCAACACCAAACACTGATCCCTAAACCTACCCGTCATTGTAACCTTAAAGGGTTAGTTCACCCAAAAAAAAAAATTTCGGTCATTTATTAGGTTAGGGTTAGGGTTACCTCATGTCATTCCACATCCGTAAATCCTTCGTTCATCTTCGGAAGGCAAATCTTTTTGATGAAGTCTGAGAGGTTTCTATCCCTCTATAGAGATACAATGCAACTACCACTCCAAGGTCCAGAAAGGTAGGAAAAAACATCATTAAAGTAATCCATGTGACTCCAGTAATTTAACCTCAATTTTATGGAGCGACGGGAGTGCCTTGCATAATTAACCACTTTACTTACAAAAATATTGATCTGCACGTTCACGAGAGCTTCACGACGCATGCATGTTGTGTTCAGACTCAACTCACTCAAAGTGTTCACAAGAATTTATCAAAAAGATCTTAATTTGAGTTCTGAAGATGAATGAAGGTCTTACAGATGTGGAACGACACAAGGGTGAGTAATTAATGACAGAATTTTCATTTTTGGGAGAACTAACACTTCAACCAATGGCATTAGCTGCAGGGCGGGATTTCTGGTGAAGTGATTTGGGGGGGAAAATTGCGCATCTGAAACAGTTCGATAAAGGATTCAGTCTCTCTAAATCCTTCCTTTCCAAGAGCCTACCCTGCTCTGATTGGTCAGATGGCCCAGTCTGATGTGATTGGTCAACCACTTACAGCATGTAAGTGAACAAAAGAAACAAAACGTCAGTTTTTACCGAATCAATTCAAGCCAGAGTCTTCATCCTTTGGAAAGAGGATTTGATTTGGCAGCGCAGAAAACTGCTTCTTCTTGACATGTCGACAACACAAACCAAACGCTACCAGGAAAAAGCTTTATTGCCAGTGTTTCTGGGCGGGTCAAAGTAGACGTTGTTCGCGGGCAGCCAATGAAGACAATAGGCTGGCATTATGCAAATGTGTTACAAACTTACGTTGTTCATGCAGGAAGTAAGAATGGAATTACTGACGACTCGTTTCAGGCAGTTCAGAATCAGTTCTTTCTTTTGGAAAACAAAACTCTATATATCATGCACTTTAAAACTCTGCAGACATTTTACATTCACAAACAGCTATATTACAAGGTAATATCTGGAAAAGCATAATAGGGCACTTTAAATATTACAGAAGTGGGTCCACAAATGGCGTGGGTTATGAAATGGATCTTTGGTTTAAAAGAGTTTCAGAAACCCTGGTGTAAAAGTTGAATTTCACAACTTTCCTTCAAATTGCTGCCGCGTTTCCACCACAGGAACTTTCCCCAGGAACTAGGAACTTTGGTGTGATACTCTGTGTGTTTCGACCGCAGGATACAGGGTCTAAATGAAGTTCCGGGTAAAAATTTCCCACTCAGAAAGTCCCTGCTCACGAGGTAGTACTTTTTCAAAGTTCCACGACTTTCGGGGGTGGGACTTGGGCACTGAATATGCTGATTGGTTGACTCCACGCAGCATTTAATTTCAACCACCATTTTTAAAAATCTGTTGCGGTGTGTGCAGTAAGAGTCGTTTGCTATTCAAATCAACAATGGAGTTTAAAAATACGACTGATGGACCAACAACGAGGTTCAGGCTTTATTTAACTTATCTGCGGATAATGAATTGCAGTGGGAACTGGAAAGCCGTGTGCAGTCCAACGTCACCGGACTAGTTTACCTAATCTTCATGGTACTTTAGACCGCGATGGAAACGCAGACAGCAACAGGTCTGGGGGAAAAATTTCCTGGGACAAATTGTTCCAGGTAATTTCGGTGGAAACACGGTTATAGACTCCAATGCCAAGGAGTAAAACTAATGAAAAACAATTCATATAATAGGAGCTTCACACCCTCACTTGGCTCCTTATGAGATTGTATATGCAGCCCTATCCTGAACTCGCAGTTGCATCACTAAACTTTATGCATTTGGCACACAGCGCAACTGGAACAGCACAGGCCTGAACCCTGCCAATTCTGAGCAAAGGATGCGTTTGTCGGCCCTGCCACCTGCGAGTACAATAAGGAAATATTTGCGTCTTTCAGTGCAGCTGCGGGCTCAAACTAAATGGCCCCAGATGGCTGATGGCATATCATGAAATCCACTTTTTGATTAAAACCGATCGCCCTTTTCATAGGATTAATTGCTTATGAGCGCATGAATGTCGAGCGGTTTGCTGTCCACTAAATTAATGAACTCTCCGAACAGAGGCGGACAGGAGAGCGGGCATCTCGCCGATTTTAATCCTGTGCACACATGCGGAATAATCCTGTCTTATCTGCTCTGACTGTGTCTAAAACCTGTTGCTTGATCAGGGTTTAGCCACTTGCAGCAACTGGTCAGTTTTGCCAATCCATGTGTGTGTTGAGTGTCGGCTGTGGCGGGTCTGTAACCGAAACAGCATCTGAGATTTATTAGAAAATAAGAAGAACAGGGAAGTAAACAGGCTGTTTTTAGAAAGATACATACCTCCTATGCGGGCGTTGTAGGCTATACCGACAATGCAATGCGAGTTGTTGGCTACAGCGGCAACTTCACCTGCACATCGTGTCCCGTGCCTGGAAAGAAAAAGAAATGCAATCATTAATTAAATATATTAGTGTGTGTTTGTTTCTGAATTTGATCAGAATTGTAACAATGCCAGTCTTGCTTCCCCATTATCTCCTCACTGTATTCTGTCCTTTCCACACTGCTAATTAAAACTGTAAAGAGGGCAAAAAATTAAAAAATTAAAAAATCTGGATTGAGTATTACACACTAAGACACTGGCTCTGATTTAAGCCCTAGTGCTTTGCCTCGTTTGTCTACAGCCTACAATACATTGTAAAAAATGATTGTAATTTTAACTGTAAAAATGCAACAGTAAAAACCTGTTAATTAATTAACAGTAAGTTCCCGTTGTACTGTATATGGATCAATGACATGACGTGCATATTTTTGTGTCCAAGATCATTATTTCCTTTTAAAATAAATTCATGACATATCACTTTATTCTATAAAACCTATTTATTTTGAATTCATTTTTAGTACATTTAATTAATAATACATATTTTATGTTTTGTTAGCTTAAACCCTGAAAATGTCAGGTGGTGCAACCGTCCAAACAAATGAACAGATGAGAAAACCATTTTAAAATGGTGTCTTAATAATTAAAAATTAAAAGCTAAATACTATGGCTGTCACATGTATGTTCAGTTAGTTTTCATGGACTTTTAGTTTGTTTTCATTAGTCACGTGTTCTTTTGTTTGTATTTCCCACCACTCTTTAGTTTCCATGGTTACTTTCATTATTAGTTCCTTTTATCAGCTGTGTTTGATTAATTATCTTATTTGAGTCTGTACCCAAGTTCTGCTGTCTCCTGAGTTCACTGTTGCTGTTGTTTGTGTTACGCCTGATTACCTGCTTACTTATTAAACCTCATTTATATTTTTTAAATCATGTCTTCATCTTCAGCATTGTGACAACGACATAATTTTATGTTTGAAACCTTTCATATAAACAAGTTTTATAAATATCAGTAGTTTTAAAGCTACTGAGATAATAAAAAAAAACTTTCTCAAATGTCAGGGTGGAACAACTGCAAAAATGGCTGTTTTATTATGAATTGACAAGATAATAACAGAAAACATGATAATCCTTCATCCAGAGGATCCCAACTGATCCTTGTGGTAGAGTGAAAAGGTTTGTAGATCTCTCTCAAATACTGGTAAAAACTGTTAATTTCAAGTATGGGTATGGGTTGGTACAATTTCCATGTCAGGTGGTACAACTACAGTATATACATACAATTATTTGGTTGTACCGCCTGACATAAAAACAGTCAAAAACTGAATTTAAACACTTTGAGATGTTATTTAACAACTGAAACTTGTTTAAACACATTATTCATGACTCAAAAATATGCATTACATCAGTTTTGAAAAGATTTTTAAAAAACACTTTTTTTTTTATTTGTCAATTACCCATATACGGAGAAAAACTAATAGGTCTAACCGAACCTAATCGAACTGATTCATCATGTGGTTTTCTCTTTACCACCAGTGTTATTATGGAGGATGTCAGTATGTGTTCAAAATAGATATACTGATTTATAATGTAAATTTCTTTTTTGTAAATTACAGTTTAAAATTGTAGAATTTACAGGTTGTTCTGTAAATAGGTTTACATTTTTACTGTATTTTTAACAATTTTTAACCGCTTTATTCTGTAAAAAACAAGTTTTTCTTTTACAGTGTGCCATTCAAATGTTTGGGGTTGGTAAGATATTTACAGTTTTTCTCAATTACTTTGGCACAAAGATGTTTTTTCGAAACAGTGTTAACATTCTCCCTTTGCTGGAACATCAGAACTCTATTGCACGTCTGCAAAATAGTTACTCACCCAAAACATTTAATTTATTCTTCAAATCCTAGTTATTGTGTCAGTAAATTGGCCAATGCCACCAAAATAAAAATAGTTTTTGTCATGTAATTGTTTTTTTCTACTTTTACACTGACTGCTTTCTATACTACACAAGAAAGTCAGTTTTGTCTGTGCATCAAACTGAGCTTTTTAGATACAGATTTCAGCAGTATAGGTAAAAATTTACTGGGAAAAGTCAATTTTGTATAAAAAGAAATTTTAAATTTTTATTCATATAGTACATTTATTTTGTAGAAATGTGTTGCATGCAAACTGAAAATTCACAGTTGCTTGTTCGTGTTTACACTGTTATACCTTCCAACAAAACCACCACACATTTTTACATACCTTCCTATTGCTTTTCCATGACAAGCAATCGTGTATTTTTAGTTTACATGGCAGGCTGTTTGCCACTTTAGCAGACATTACAAACATTCCATGTCAGGTATTTATGGAATATACATCCATGTCCAACAGATTTTGATAACTGAATGGATAATTTTGCATGTGATGGCTCACACGATGAAAGAATAGTTGTGAAGAGACAATTTCACTGAGAATCAACTCATCAGTTTAGAGTACATAATAAAGAAGCTGTCCTACATTCATTAGCCTCACTGTGTTGTGCTTGGAAAATGGCAACATCAAACAAAAACAAAAAAAGAGAGAGAGAGAGAGAGAGAGAGAGAGAGAGAGAGAGAGAGAGAGAGAAATTAATAAATGTATAGGCATTGGTATCGGCGAGTACTAGAAAAAAAAGTATCGGTACTCGTACTCGGTCCTTAAAAAAATGGTATCGGTGCATCCCTAGTTTAGATCAACAAGCCATGCGCATTTAGTTAGTGTGCAAAAGACAACTGTATTACTCTTTTGCACACGTGCCAAAACATATGCAAATTGCTTAAATCAATAAGAATCTGATGTGAACAAGAAACTGTTCAGAGATCTGAACTTATTTTGAGAAAAAAAAAAAATATATCATACTAACAAAACAAAAATCATACAAACTAAAACTAGAAACAACTTTAAAAAAAATACTTTTTTAATATATATATATATATATAAACAACATTTAATTTCAGTAAGTTGCCAGGGCAAAAAAAATTTCATTTTCATTTCATTTAAATAGATACTTCACTGGCAAAATGGGCTTTCATTAAAACTTCGCTGGAAAGCAGAAGAAAAAGAGAAAAAAAGACATCAGTGTTACCTGGCTAGAGAAAACAAAGAAAAAAGGCATGTTGCCGTCCAAGGCCACTCCCACCAGTCTGCAATGGATACACTTGACCAGAGTCAAATACCGCCTTGTTTTAGTGGGAAATACTTTGCCAAACTTTTAGTCATAATGGTGTCAACTTGTCGTTCCTCGTTATTTTGAACTGAAGAAATCTCCACCCGCTCAGAGATGTGATAGCGGTGTCCGATTTGTGAACAAGCTGATTCTTTATTAATTAACCCCTGCACTGTCTTTACAACATAAACAGCGTCGGAGAATGACACAGAAATTGTTGAATAAAGTTATTTTTTGTTTTTTTTGCGCACAAAAAGTATTCTCGTCGCTTCATAACATTAAGGTTGAACCACTGTAGTCACGTTGATTATTTTAACAATGCCTTTACTACTTTTCTGGGCCTCTCAGATCATCAAAAATATCTTAATTTGTGTTCCGAAGATGAACGAAGGTCTTACGGGTGTGGAACGACATGAAGGTGAGTAATGACAGAATTTTCATTTTTGGGTGAACTAACCCTTTAAGAAAGTAAATAGTGTGAATTTTTTATTTCATTTTGGTAACTAAAGGCAAAAACTTTGTTTTGGACTTTGAAGGCAGCACATTTTGAAACTGATATGCAAGTCAATCCTCTGTCCACCACTGTCACAGCATATTGCTGCAGGCTGCATTAGCAGTGCATTAATTGCATTTTTATCTCGTGCACTGTTCACTAGCTCTCTTTCGCTCAGTGCACCTCATTAACAAAGTCTCTTTTAATATTTTATTTTCTTTGTCCTCACAAGTTTCTGCTCCAGGAGGCACGTTCCATACTTCAAAAATGAATTGAACATTGCATTGTTTTCCGTTTCAAATATTCTGATGAGTATTAACAAAACAGCGCTTTGAAGTTTCGTCTGAGGCTGAGCTCTTGGCAGTTCATTCGTAAACATGCGGCATGAGCAGAGAACAAGCATTAAATCAGGTGCTTATCAAAGACAGAGACGTTTTCAATTAAATCCACACCACCCTCAATCCCACAGGATTGGATTGGTTTCAGTGCTTCTCCACAAAAAAGACTCTTCATTCAAATCACAAGAGTCTAGCATTATGACTTTACTTGCATTGCTCCAAATATCACAGCTTTTGAGGAAGCATGATCTTTCCAAACATTGCTGTATCTATTGTAGAGTCTAAAATCAAGCCAGATCTACCCAGAACACCCCAGCAACCATTCTGAGGTGATCATTCCTCACACAGTCTGCTTTAATAAGTTAGGTGCTATAAATACTAGTAAAGTGTGAGATTTTAACCTGCGCTGGCGCACAGATCCGACAATCGATTCGCAAGACCAGAGGTGTGCACTTTTGTGATTAACCCTTCACATGCCAATGAGTTGCCGATTGCTGCCCTGGAAACTGCCTCGCAACCACCCATAACACCCTAACAACTGTCTAGCAATCACCCAGTAAACACTAGCAACTTTGCAACCATTCAGAAAATCTTAGCAACCTCCTAGTAGGGCAGGGAGGTATGACAATATATATCATTACCATGGTATAAAATGTCTGTTGTTAGAGATTTTGCTATATTGTGTATATTGCAGTATGTACATATATAGCACTACTGACACTTCAGAGTTAGACGTGCTGATATTTGGTAATATGATATATCACGATAATGAATATGCACAATATTGTTATCGTGGGCACTTCAAAATACTGTGAATGTTTTTTACGAATTATTTAAATTTTTATAATACATTTTAAGAATACTTTACCCATCAAACGTATAAAATGCACAACACCGCTGTATTATGCGTCAAAGGGACATGCTAACTCAGATGTAAACAAGCCCAACGTGCACGAGAAGCACATGGTGGAACGAGTGAAGGAGATGCGCTGAATGAAAGTCTGCGTTCACTCTCTGACAGCAAAGGGCGCTGATGGAACAGCAGAAATACAGCGGTTACCCCGTAAACACCATAAACAAAGCAGCTGCACTACTTAACAGTATCTAAAATGCTTCAAATAGCCATTCAGTTTTTTTAATTCGCAATGTTGTTCATCACAGCACCAAATAATTAACACTTAATGATTTAATAAGCTATTTTCAAACTTAAACATTTTTATATTTTTATCTGGACTACAACATGCTCTATAATGATTGAAAATGTTCTTATTATTTCCTATTGTTCGGTGTCTTAGTGACATAAGGCTTCATTAGCTAACATGTTAATTCATTATTACCAAACTGACAATGAAAAATACTTAAATAAAGCATTTATTAATCTTAGTTAATGTGAATTTCTTAAAGTTTAATAACGTTACTAAAATCAAAAGTTGTAACTATTATTTAATGGACCTGCGCTAAAACTGACAATGACAGTTATTATTTAACTAACATTAACAAAAAATAATACCTTCTGTAACAAATGTAGCTATTGCTCATTCTTAATGTTAGTTAATGCATTAACTAACATTAAATAATGAAATCTTATAGTAAAGTGGTGCCTGTTGTCCTTTATCATTCTTTTGCACTTTAATTTGTTTGAAATATTTTACTTTATAATTTTTTTGTGTATTGCGTTATTGTATTTAAATGTTCAGAGAATAAGAAAAAGAGTTCTTAAACCTGTTATAGTATGACAACACTTTTTTTTGCAACTTATTTTTGAGACGTGCTCGATGTTATAAAGTGTTCACAATAAGCAGTGAAAAAGAACTAAATGCGGGTCACACGCTGACTGACACAGCATAAGCGCGCGCACAGAAAGCTGCGTCTCTCAGCATGCGATCGTGAATTCAGTTCTCTTTCAAGTCTTATTGCGCTTGAATGAAAGAATATACACACAATTATGTCAAAATGCCCATCGTGTGGAGTATTCATGTAAACACAGCCGGTTATGTCTCAACTGAAAGTAAACAGTTGGGTGAAAACCAGATGTGTATCAGTATAATGGATCCATGCATTTGGTCTTAAAGTGACAGCAGCCAAATAAACCTGCTTCTTTAATAAAATTTGCTTCTTTTTCTTATTTTTAATAACAGAAATGAGATAAAATAACTATATTGTGATATATATCGTTATCATGAAATAAAATTTCTCATTTCATGAAATAATAATTTGGTCATATCGCCCACTACTACCCCCTAGCAAGGTCAACATACTTTTAAAACTTCTAATAAACCAATTATTTAAACTACAAAAAGGCTTCAATAACCTTCGAACTTCAAAACAACCTTCAAACTTTTTCAAGCAAACATTTTGTCTAGTTGAATTATTTGCAATTCGGTGCAGCGGCTGGCACATAAATTGCATGTTTTCACCTTTACAGATCAAAAATAATGTTCAGAACTCACTTCCTACCACACAAGATCATTATAAAGGTCCCACTGGACTTATTAGATAATCTCACAGCTAAAAGGATGTGACTGCTTTTCACTTATCCACCGCCTGATCACTCAAAGCGAGACACACATGCAAATGAGATGCAATTAAGACAAGCTGTGTAGTGAAGAGTCATTTAAAAAGACATCAGGACTCACTTGTTCTCGTTGCTGGAATCGTATCGTGGGGTCGGGTCGTAGTCATTGCCATTCACATCATAGCTAGCAAGCTGATCCTAAATGACAGACAAAACACGATAAATAAACCATCTGAGGCATTGAGAATGAAATAAACCTATTTTGTTTTTCCACTGTAGTCATCTAGAGTGCTAAAATATATAACACAAGCAATGATGTTATAATTCATGCTGTGTAGAGCACCCTCAAGTTGTTCCAAACCTGTATGAGTTTCTTTCTTCTGTTGAATACAAATGAAGATATTTTAAAGAATGTTGGTAACCAGACAGTTGATTGTAGCCATTGACTTCCATAGTATTTTCTTTCCTACTATGGAAGTCAACTGTTTGATTACCAATATTCTTCAAAATATCTTCTTTTGAAACTCATACAGGTTTGGAACAACTTGAGTGTGAGTAAATGATGACAACATTTTAATTTTTGGGTGAACCAGCTCTAATATGTAAAGCTGCTTTGAAACAATTACCAATTGTAAAAGCGCTATATAAATAAATTTGACTTGACTTGAACTATCCCTTTAAGAACGCATTTAGAGAGATCACAGAAAGTTTCAAGATAATCTCACATAATTCTGAGCCAGATCCGGATGATTCCTCTCAATACCGTCGTCCAAGATGGTGATGACCACATTTCGACCTGTGTAGCCTCTCTGCCAGGCCGCAAGGATATTCATTTCTGAACGACAGCGGCTGTTTTTATCACTACAGTGCTGGAAGACAAATAGAAGTCATCAACATCAATGTACCTTCACTTGCAATCAGTTTCAGGCACACGCATTTGACTTTAAAAATAGGAAACATTGGAACATTAGAGACAGTCTCCGCTCTCCAGAAACACAAGCCTTTATTACTTTAGTAACCTTATGACTCAATTCGTCTGTGAGGAAATATGTCACAGCAAGCAGCCACAAGAACCTGTAAATTAAACGGGACAATTCATGTTTATTCAGCGGCAGAGGTTTGCGTGTCCTTGAGGGTCTCATTTATGATTCTTTTCAACGCAGTCTTTGAGGACACGATCAACAAAGATGTCCCAGTGTGAAGTCAACATCTGAGGAAGGATTGAAAACAGTCTCAGAGTGCTGCAATATTAATCATGCGAATGCAAATAAACAGAATATGCTTTAATATCGTCTGAAAATATCAGCTCTAATGGATTAACCATTAATCGTGTAGTGTTTGATACTGATATATGGAGAACAAAATGATTTGCGAAGACACTTCAATAAAACGAACAAGGTCTGAAGTCCTTCGAAGACACTTTTCGGAAGGGGAAAAAAATGAGATGCAAACGAATAAAGAGTCACACATTTCTCAAGACTCTAAACTATTCAAAAACTATTATTATAGAGTGAAGTAGGATATAATTCATGAACTTTACCCTGGAAATGTATGCGTGTGTGTGTGTCCCCTATTAGCCAAAGAAAGCATCTTGTGCCATAGAAAGCACAGATTCAAAGAGAAAAAGTTTACATTCAGAAAACAGACTGTTCTGCTTTCATTATCCATTTAACCGCCATGTTGGTTACCAGTGTTGGGGTAACGCATTACAAGTTACATGAGTTACGTAATCAGATTACTTTTTTCAAGTAACTAGTAAAGTAACGCATTACTTTTAAATTTACAACAAAATATCCGAGTTACTTTTTCAAATAAGTAATGCAAGTTACTTTTTTTCCCATTTATTGACTGACTTTTTTTTTTAATTATTGCTGAAGTTTGTTGTTAAAGTGTTAGTTCACCCAAAAATGAAAATCCTGTCATTAATTACTCACCCTCATGTCGTTCTACACCCGTTAGACCTTCGTTCATCTTCAGAACACAAATTAAGATTTTTTGATCAAATCTGATGGCTTCGTTAGGCCTGCATTGACAGCAAGATAATTAATGCTTTCAGATGCCCAGAAAGGTACTAAAGACATATTTAAAACAGTTCATGTGACTACAGTGGTTCAACCTTAATATTATACAGCGACGCGAATACATTTTGTGCGCCAAAAAAAAACTAAATAATGACTTTATCAATATCTAGTGATGGCAGATTTCAAAACACTGCTTCGAAGCTTTACGAATCTTTTGTTTTGAATCGGTGGTTCGGATCGTGTATCAAACTGCCAAAGTTACATGAACTATTGACATTTCGAAACACTTATGACATAACAAGGCCTAATTTACTGAAATCAAGTGACTTTGGCGATCCGAACCACTGATTTGAAACAAAAGATTCGTAAAGCTTCGAAGCTTCATGAAGCAGTGTTTTGAAATCGGAAATCACTAGATATTGTTGAATAAAGTCGCTATTTTGTTTTTTTGGCACAGATAAAGTATTCTCGCCACTCCATAACATTAAGGTTAAACCACTGTAGTCACATGAACTGTTTTAAATATGTCTTTAGTAGCTTTCTGGGCACTGAAAGTGTTAATTATCTTGCTGTCAATGGAGGCCTCACTGAGCCACCGGATTTCATCAAAAATATCTTAATTTGTGTTCCGAAGATGAACGAAGGTCTCACGGGTGTAGAACGACATGAGGGTGAGTAATTAATGACAGAATTTTCATTTTTGGGTGAACTAACCCTTTAAAATTTCTTCTCCTGCATCCTATTCTTCTTCAAACAGTTGAAAAGTCAGCCCAGGTGAGAAAAAGTAATGTAACACAAAAATGAAAAAAGATTATTCCAAATCTACATAAGCTTGGTTCAGGGATCAGTCGTAGAATGTTCTTGAGTGGCTTGTACAGCCTTCAGATTGAAATATCATTGAAAATATTTGGTGGAATTTGTAGAAAGCAGTGGTAACATGGAAACCAAAGATTATCAGTAATCTGGAACCTTTTCAAGTGAGGAATGGGCCAAGATTGCAGTAGAGAGGTGACAGAAGCTTCTAAGCACTTACAGGCAGCATTTATTGGAGGTTCTGCACAAAATTTGACTTTTGGGGGCTGAATAATATATTTAGAGCCAGTTTGATCTTTTTCATCAACTTTACATTCTCAGAATCACTCAAATGTGTATTAATAAACTTTGTATAATAGTTTACTGATGCCTTTGATTAATTGTTTTCATTAAAAATTTGTTCTCAGCAGCAAAATGTCTTGTGGATCCTTAACAGGGAACAAGTTTTTTAAATAAAGACTGAAAGAGTTGTTGGAAGAGTAATGGTGGTGACATTAAAGTCATGTGACTATGGTGTAGTTCATTTTAGCTTTTTACTTCTGCCAATTGTATTTAGGCACTGAAATACATAAAGTTGCATTCATTTGTGAAGATCATGATGAACAAAACATGTAAGAATCATAAACTTCTGTTGGTCATGGAGCTTATTTACTGCAATACTCCAAAAGCCAATGGAAAAATCCAATCAGCTTTTTGTCAAGAGAACCAGGGATTGTAAAATGATGCTTATGACTGAAATTTGCCCTGACTGATGCTGCCAGTGTTAGAGTGATTGTGCTCATTTCCTCTCAACATCACTAAACCTACAGTATGAATTCATTTGTAATTCATAGCATCAAGCTTGTTAGAGAAACAAACTAGCGCACACATACACTACTTTCACACAGTTCGGTTTTTATGAGGCCAGGGCAGCGGAAACAGTCCTGCTATAAAACAAATAAAACAACAGGAGCTTCACAAACGAGCCTGTTTAATGAAGCGCAAATCAGTGGCCCTTTTCTCCAGGAGTCACTGGAAATGAGGCAGCAATTCATTTGCTAAATCACTTCATTAGGGAAAAAAAGCTCAAAAAGTAAAGATAGCAAAGATATGAAATACAGGACTGAATGTGTGAAATATCTACTAACAATATACCACATGTTGGACCATTTGGGATCGTTGAAGTGGATGTAGCTCGGGTCATTCCTGGTGTGGCGTTTCACTCGTGGCTTCACCACCTGCTGCTGCGCCCAATCAACCTGCAGAAAAAGCCCGGGTTACATTGACTCACATCAAAGACTAAACAGTTTAGGCTCACCTTCATGCACATAAACATGTCTGTGAAACGCGCGGCCTGTATTTAGTCACGCTCTAGCTTTTCCATTACGTGAGGCTTATGAAGTCATTGCATTTTGAGTAGAAACAAATGGGAATGTAGTACTCCGAAACGTGCTTTCCTAAATACAGCCTGAAGAAGAAATATAGTCACACCATCCAAAATATAGGCATATCCACATAAGTCGAAGATATTTTTTTCACCTGTTTTATTACACACAAGACAAAAAAAGTAATAGCACATGTTTCAAGAAATTTTGAGGTTGGTAAGATTTTTTTTAATGTTTTTGAAATAGCTGTTTTCTATTTTAATAAACTTTCAAATGTAATTTATTACTGTGATCAAAGCTGAATTTTCAGCATCATTACTCCAGTCTTCAGTGGCACATGACCCTTCGGAAATAATTCTAATACGCTGATTTGCTGCTCAAGAAACATTTCTGATTATTATCAATGTTAAAACAGTTGTGCTGCTTCATATTTTTGTGGAAACCGTGATACATTTTTTTCAGGATTCTTAGATGAATAGAAAGTTCAAAAGAACCGCATTTATTTGAAATAGAAATCTTTTTTAACATAATAAATGCCTTCACTGTCACTTTTAATGCATCCTTGCTAAATAAAAATATTGGTAACACTTCAGAATAATGGTCCGTCATTAATAAGTAACTATGTAGGAAGTAATGCAGGACTAATGAGTAGTACTACATTAACACTTCAGCTACTTCTTTTAACTAATATAAAAACAAGCTTAACTAATCAGTAAGTAATTTAGAATTTAGTACTAAGATAGGTCCTTATTAGCTAATGAATAATTAAAGAATGAGATTGGCATCATTAACAACTAATAGGTAACTATGACAAATTATAAAGAATTACTAATTAATTACTAATCACAACATTAAAGTGTCTGAGATGTGAGCAATTGTCTTTTTTTTTACTCTCAACATGATCATGAAATGCATAATTACTCAAGTGTTACCTAGTCACTATGCAGGAACTATTAGTGATCAGGACCATTATTTTAAAGTGAAAAACATCTTTTTCACTTTAAAAATAATGGTCCAGATCACTAGTAGTTCTTGAAGAATGACTAGGTACTTGAGTAATTAGTGATGCATTTTATGACCATGTTCTGAGTAAAAAAAGAAAATCTTCAAGAACTACTAGTGATCTGGGCCATTATTTTAAAGTGAAAAAGATGTTTTTCACTTTAAAATAATGGTCCAGATCACTAGTAGTTCCTGCATAGTGACTAGGTAACACTTGAGTAATTAATGATGCATTTTACGACTATGTTCACAGTAAAAATGTTGACTGATTACGTCTCAGACACACGATAATGTTCTTTACAATTCGTCAGTTAGTTAATAGTTATTAATGATGCTAATCTCATTCAGTAATTATTGATTAGCTAATTAGGAACTATCTCCTAAATTCAAACTTTTGAACAGTAGTGTTTAATACTTATAGGAGTTTGCTCACATTACTCTCCCTAAATAAGTAATAGCAACAGTAATAGTAATGCTGCAGTTTTACAATTCACTTATTATTATTATATTTGCTTAGTGGAATCATGTTTTACCTTGAATACTAAATATAAAACCAACAACGAATTAGAGTGTGTTAGTCTAAAAATGACTAAAGGCAAGGACAAAAGTGCTCTTGTGCTTTCCATATCGATTAGAGCAGCACCAAACACATTCAGATCTATCTAGATCTCTGTATCCTTCCAGTTAACGTATCCTCTGCTGTAAATAAAGGGATGTGGACTTCTAATTAGAAAAGTCGCCCAGCCATGCCCGCAGATTTATTTGTCTTGCGGCAATGCCGAATTTGTGGTTCCCCTCAAAAGAGCTTAACTTCAGAATCACTAGCGCACTACGCTTTCTTGCCTTCATTAAAGAGGTCCAGGAGAAAAATGTAAAGACAATCTCATATTGCAATAATTATGCATTTCTCTGTTACAGTCCCAATGCTATAAATACATGGGTTGGGAATCAAGAACCAGTTCTCATTAAAAATGGATTCTATTAAATAAATAAACAATTAAACAGAACCAAATGATTTTCATGACATGTGGTTCCATTAATAATTCTTAAATGATTGGATCACACTGAAAAACTCCTGAACCACTAATGAATCTCCAGCAAGTTAAGTGGAGGCTGAATTGAATGTCATGAGAGAGAGAGGCTGGGTGCCGCAAAAAAGTACAAAGATAATAAAGATAACTCGTCTTAAATGCAACAATAAACATACAGCATGATAACTGTAGCTGACCATTGTTGAATCGGGCAATTTATGAACAAATTACTTCTATGAGCCAGTTCTTTTTAATGGAATAGCTAATAGGACTTTGAATCATCTGACTCACTCAATGATTCAGTTAAATCAGTTATAAATTCATAGTATAGTTAGGATATATAGTATAAAGTGCTATTAGACATTAAAAAAATAAGTGGTGTCTCAATAAATATGAGGTCATGAACACTGCATGTATAATTAGAGTTTAGATTAAGTACAGCGTGATACACTGAGTTGCAGCAAATCAGTAGCACATGTACTGAGTATCAAGAAAATAAACTATGCAGTTCACTTGATTTGTAGTGTGTACTGTAGCATACATCATATTATAAACTGGATAGTTCAATTGGATGATTTGAATGTGATAAAATACTGATAAACACCTGTGACTGCACATTCTACATTAAAGGGTTAATTCACCCAAAAATGAAATTTCTGTCATTAATTACTCTCCCTCATGTCGTTCCACACTCGCAAGACCTTCGTTCATCTTCAGAAACACAAATTAAGATATTTTTGATGAAATCCAAGAGATTTTTTATCATCTCCAATAGAAAGCAATGAAATTATCACATTCAAGGTTCAGAGAAGTAGCAAAGACATCTTTAAAATAGTCAACGTGACTACAGTGGTTAAACCTTAATGTTATGAAGTGACGAGAATACTTTTTGTGCGTAAAAATAAAAAAATAATGACTTTATTCAACAATTTTTCCTCTTCCCTGTCAGTCTCAGTTGATGCAGTAAACGCAGTGCAGCGCTTGCGTGTTTACGTCCGAACCCCGGTTCATTATAGACCCCTTTGGAGTAGACGTCACAGTTACGTCACTTGCAGCTGCATAGTGGTTGCAGAAAAATAGCGGTAGCAATTGGAGGAAAATGTGCAAAATCCACAGAATAAGAGAAAAATGTTTTGTTGTGCCTCTGGATGTTGGAATCAGAATGCAAAAAAATATAGTCTTCATTTTTAAAGAAAACCATCGTTGAAAAAGTCCTTTGAAGCTGAACGGAGACGTTTCACAGACAAAACTGACAAAACTATTAAAGCAGGATGACACCTGCAAGGATAGTTTACTATTAAAGCAGGAATTTGATATAAACAGTAAGTTTACATAATATTCACATATGCAGTTCAGAAGACATACATACATAGCAGTTACAGCATGAAATAATATTTAAATCTATAACATTTTACATAGATAACTTTTAAACATAGTCTATAAAATTTTTATTTCACAATTCTGACTTTTTTTCTTGCATTTGCATGTTTATTCCCCCCAGTTCGGACTTTATAACTCGCAATTGTGAGTTTATTTCACAATTCTGAAGGGAAAAAAGTCAGAATTGCAGAATAAATTGCAATTCAGAAAAGAGTATATCTCACAATTCTGTTTTTCTTTGTAAGAAATGTGAGATATAAACTCAGATTTGCGAGAAATAAAAGTCAGAATTGTGAGATATAAACTCGAAATTAACTTTTTTTATTCTTTTATTTCGTGGCTTCCATAGACCGCTACTGCTCAACTGTCATTTTCTGCAACCAGGTAGGCTCCGCCCACAAAAAAACGTCATCGCTGTTTGCAAAAACCAAATTGGTCTATTGGCTGGCTCCTGCATCAGTGTCACATGCATACGTCGTGCCACTCACATGAACAACAGCGTTCGGATGTAAACACGGAAGCGCTGCACTGCATTTATTGCGTTTTAAGTGCTTATTTTTGTTTTGTTTTTGCACACAAAAAGTATTCTTGTCGCTTCATAACATTAAGGTTGAACCACTGCATTCACGTTGACTATTTTAAAGATGTCTTTACTACTTCTCTGGACCTTGAATGTGGTAATTTCATTGCTTTCTACTGGAGATAAAAAAAATTAAAATAAAAAAAACTTTTGATATTTCATCAAAAATATCTTAATTTGTTTTCCAAAGATGAATGAAGGTCTTGCGGATGTGGAACGAGTAATTAATGACAGAAATTAAATTTTTGGGTAAACTAATCCTTTAATACACCAAGTCGCACTGTTTATGATATGATCTTTGAGCCAATGAACTATATTACTTGACTAAAAAATTATTTATTATTACTGATACTATAATTTTTGTTTTGTTTTTGAAAGAAGTCTCATATTCTCACAGAGGCTGCATTTATTTAATAAAAAATAAAGTAAAAACAGTAATACTGTAAAAAATATTATATTTTAAAATAAATGTCTTCTATGTGAATATACCTTAAAATGTAATTTATTCCTGTGATCAAAGCTGAATTTTTAGCATCATTACTCCAGTCTTCAGTGTCACATAATCCTTCAGAAATCATAGTAATATGCTGCTTTGCTGCTCATTTCTGATTATTATCAATGCTGAAAACAGTTGTGCTGCTTCATATTTTTGTGGAAATGTTCAAAATAACTTTAATTTATAAACTGTCTTCATGATCAATTTAATGCATCTGTGCTGAATAAAATTATGAATTTCTTTTAAAAAAAAATTGGTAACACTTTACAATATGGTTCTTTTTTTAACATTAGTTAATGTATTAACTAACTATGAACAATACATTTGTTAATCTTTGTTAACGTTAGTTAATAAAAATACAGCTGTTCATTGTTCATATTAGTTCACAGTGCATTAATGTTAACAAATACAACTCTTGATTTTAATAATGTATTAGTAAATGCTAAAATTAACATTAACAAAGATTAATAAATGCTGTAGAAATGCAGTTCATTATTAGTTCATGTTAACTGCATGTTGATATGAAAGATTCAATTTCCTTTCACTGTCAATGTCCTTTTATGAGGACAACAACATCTATTGGAAGAGCTGTTTTTTTTTCTGTTCTTTTCAGCTTGACAGCTCTTTGCTTGCGGTTACAAAACATTTCGCGCCGCCTCGCATGGCCTCTGCCTGTGGCCTGACACTGATGAAATGGGTTATTGGGCATTTGCCACGCCGCACCATTTGTACACATGGCCCGGGGCAGGATATGATCAGAGGACCTCCGTCAGATGCCCTCCAATAGACCTGGACTGTTTTATTACTCCCGAGATGCCGGCTGTCGGGAGGAGATAATCTTAGCAGGAGAGGGCTGGCTTCCAAATCCTGCAAACAGCTTGACTTTGAATGCCTGGCTGCTCTGTCAAATGAAGTCTTGGGCAAACACGGCTGCTCGTCATATTAATGCGTCCGGGACTGAAATGATTTAATGTTTAAGTCGGAGAAGCTGAATGTTGGAGCATAGGAACCATCTGAAAGTAGGAGGGACACAATTGTAACAGAACTTAACAGCTTGGCTCATGAATATTCATTATGTAGTCACATAATTAATATTCAACAGTAGTCCCGGTACTCCTACCTGATTTGCTGAGAAGCACAATGGTAAATAGGCACTAGATGTAGTAGGATTGTAGCACTTGAGCACAACACAACCACTTTGAAGAGGCTTCGCTTGATCTTAAAGTTGTTTTCAATATGTATCCAACAACAATTCTTTCATTTGTACTGTTGTGAAGCAAAACAAAAGTCTTGAAACATAATTATTTCCTAAAACGTGTCCCCGCATATAACAGTTGCTACACCCCTTAAGACAGGTTATTATAGTTTTGACAGTTTTATTAGTTTGAAAACCATAATGCAAAATTGAACAGTTCATTTTGATGGTGCATTATAAAGTCCCTCCAGGATTTTAGAATTTTAGGATTTTGCAATCTTGCGATTGCAAGAATAATGTGAATTCAACCAACTGACACATTATTTGCAATTGAAGAAAATAGTATTTAAATGGATAGTTCACCTAAAAATTATCCCATGATTTACTCACCCTAAAGCCATCCTAGGTGTATATGACTATCTTCTTTCAGACGAACACAATCGGAGATATATTATATATCCTGGCTCTTCCAAGCTTTAGAATGGTAGTGAATGGGGTGTGAGATTTTGACACCCAAAAAAGTGCATCCATCCATCATAAAAGTAATCCATACGGCTCCAGGGGGTTAATAAAGGCCTTCTGATGCGAAGCAATGTGTTTTTGTAAGAAGAAAAATCCATATTTAAAACTTTATAAACTATAATTACAAGCATCCGGCGGACGATTTACGTCGAAAGAGTAACCTCTGATGCGACATAGGATGTAGGAGTATCATAAGTTTAGATGCTTCTCGCGGTTCAAACAAATAGGGCTGGGGAACAAACTCAAGCTCCTCTTTTCTTATATTGAAATCCTCCAACATTTCTCTCTAAAAATTCTCATTTTAGGCTTCCAAGTCTGACCGGTGTTTTTTTTTTTTTTTTTGCTCTATCCTTTGCACTTCTGCATTCGTCAATATGTCAGAGGTCACTCTTCCGCCGGAACCAGACTAGTGTACGGTCTAGTTATTATAGTTCATAAAGTTTTAAATATGAATATTTTTCTTACAAAAACCCATCGCTTCACTTCAGAAGGCCTTTAATAACGCGCTGGAGCCGTATGGATTACTTTTATGATGGATAGATGGACTTTTTTGGGCTTCAAAATCTTGAGCCCCATTCATTCTCATTATCAAGCCAGGATATTTTTAATATAACTCCAATTGTGTTTGTCTGAAAGAAGATAGTCATATACACCTAGGATGGCTTAAGAGTGACTAAATCATGGGATAATTTACATTTTTGAGTGAACTATCCCTTTGAACTGTAAAAAAAAAAGAAAAAAAACAATTCTACAACAATAGAGAATAATATAACTTGTAAATGTCAAAACCTTAAATGTGTAGATTCATCGCGCTGTTTATGTCCATCCGCAATGATGTCGGCTCTGAATCCCAGGCGTGCTGAAAATCAGCCGTTATTACAAAAATATCGAGGCTCGAGCCCGATCTAAAGTCTGAAAACAGAGACTGAATGAAATGGAAAACAACATCAGCACAACTTCAATGCAGGGGCATCTGAAAAGAAAACATCCCGGGGCTCTCAAACCTCAAAACGACGAGACGGCAGCGTAAGTATTTGGACGATTACAGAGAATTTTTACACAGCACTAGAATATAGTTGTCACTCTCATATTTTGTACTTAATATGGCCGTGTTCATTCATTCTTGCATTTTACAGTGCAAGCATTACATTTAGAATAAATAGTTCTATATTTTTTTAATTAATTAACTTTTTTCCCATAAAGTGTCAGTTATAGTTTTACGGTCATTGTACACAGTGGAGGGAGGAGGGTCCATCTGTGCTATTGTTTAATTATGCAATATTGAGCATTGAGTGCTTTTGCAACCCCCGGGCTGAAAGTCACCCTCTTCAGTGTTGAAACAGAAAGTCCACCAAAATGACACCATAACAAAACAATATGTTGCCGTAACCAACCCTAAAGTTAAAAATTAAGAACAGAATAGATTAACTGAATTTCGACCAATGTAAAAATGTGGATGAGTATTAAAGTAGTCATTTAAACGTCTTTAGTTTTAGTCTCTGTTTCATCCCTCAGCAGACACATTGCTCGTTCTGGCTGTGATGACACATCAGAAACTCAGCATACTGAAAATAATAACATCAAAGTTGAGGTTATAAATGTTTTCAAATTCACAACAACACAGCATACTGCAGGACACACGGACAATTAAATGCACTATAAATGCACCGCTGCTGCCATATTTAGCTGTAAATTTTAACTACGATCCCTCTGGCATCACCGGGGTGTTTATGATTCAGCAGCACAGACTTCATCCGCTCTTGCGTCAGATGGCCTGCACAGGGCCAATATTGGAAAGTTTATGGCATACAATTTTTTTAATATATACAATAGTTTTGTTTGAGGCCATTTAGATCAACTAAATGAGACTTTTCATGAAGACAGCAGCTGCAAACTCTCATTTTTCTTTAAAGAAATCTCTTATGCTCACCAAGGCTGCATTTATTTGATCAAAATACTGTAAAAATTTTAATATTGTGAAATATTCTTACAATTTATTTTAATACCTGAAAATATAATATGTTCCTGTGATGTCAAAGCTGAATTTTCAGTTCAGTGAATACTCCAGTCTTCAGTGTCACATGATCCTTCAGAAATCATTCTAATATGCTGATTTGCTGCTCAAGAAACATTTCTGATTATTATCAATGTTGAAAACAGTTGTGCTGCTTAACATTTTTGTGGAAACCATGATACATTTTTTTCAGGATTCTTAGAAAGTTCAAAAGAACAGCATTTATTTGAAAAGGAAATCTTTTGTAACATTATAAATGTCTTTACTGTCACTTTTGATCAATTTAATGCATTCTCGATGAATAAAAGTATACATTTATAAAAAAATTTAAAAATCATACCGACCCCAAACGTTTGAACGTTAGCGTGAATTAGTGATGTCAACAGTACCGACTTCGGTACCAAGTTTAAAAAATGTGACGATACCAGCATTTCCCCCAAGCATTTTGAGCGCTGTTGAGTGGATTCTTAAACACCTCTAATTGGCCATTGTGTTCACGCGCTCAACAGATAGGTCTGTGATTGGCTACAATGATCAATGCTTCAAAAACATGTTGTAAATAGACATCTTTGACGCTCTTCACTTCACACAGATACACACGGGAGCGTTTGAAAGCAGGCGTCTATTAGCGGATCACTTTGCGATAGCTTTCATAAACTTGCAAGCATTTGAAGTGTCATTCTTATCATCAGTGGAGTGTTTGGTGATGGTGGCCACAGGAGGGAAGGCTTACCTTTGGGTCCATGTGAATGAAGCTGTGAGCGCCCCTCGTGGCAAAGGTGGATCTGCGTACCACCCTGCTGTGATGGAAATGGTAATGGTGCTCCAGTCCTCCGATCTACAGAACAGAACAACCATGAAAACCGGCAAGGGAAATGACAGTCACACATTTGAGAAAGGCATGAAATTAACTTTTGTCGGACAGCTTTAGTGGACAGAAATTGCATCTTGGCAGGGGGTAGCTTACAAACAAGAGCTCAATATAAACACATACAGCACAGACTCCAGTATAAAGTAGTTCTTGCACATACATTGCTATTCCAGCCTCACAAAAAACCAAAGAGAATCTCAGCAGAACCGACATATGGCACACAGTGGGTGGTGCCATGGAAAGAGAAATCTAATTGGCACATGCCCACTGCCCTCAGCACATCTATCACACACTGGCACTTCTGAGACAAATGGTAAAGGAATAGTTCAGTATTTACTCACTCATGTTGTTCCAAACCTGTATGCATTGCTGTTGTTTTGTCAATGAGAGTAATTTTCCATAATTCGATAGCTTTGAAAGCACAGGGAATTAAAAATGTAATCATTTAAATTTCAAAATTAAACGTATCATTCTACATCCAACATATTTAAACTGTCACATCGCGATTGCCTATACAAGCACCATGATGATATCATACTTGGAAGTCATTTTTGAATGTGAATTTCAGAACTCTGGTGGAACATTTCAAAGGATAAAGAAGAGAGAATAGATTATATGTGTACTACTTTATGGTGTTTTGTGCAGCTGAGGTCATTATGAACTGTGACTGTATGGAAAATAGATGCATAAAGATCTTTTGTTTATCATGGAAGAAAGAAAGATATACAGTTTTGTTATACAAGGGTCATTGACGAATAAGGTTTTTAAAAGTATAAAAAAGCATAATGGAGATATAATTTTGAAGTTTTATTAAGTGTTAACAATGAGATTATGTGGTTTTTATAATCAATTAACACTGCTTTTGTCATTTTTCACAAGATGGACAAATTTTGTCATCAAAAAAGTCATTCGGTTTAAAGGTGCCCTAGAATAAAAAATTTAATTTACCTTGGCATAGCTGAATAACAAGAGTTCAGTACATGGAAAAGACATACATTGAGTCTCAAACACCATTGTTCCCTCCTTCTTATGTAAATCTCATTTGTTTAAAAGACCTCCGGAAAACAGGCGAATCTCAACATAACACCGACTGTTACGTAACAGTCGGGATCATTAATATGTACGCCCCCAATATTTGCATATGCCAGCCCATGTTCAAGGCATTACACAAGCCAGTATTAACGTCTGGATCTGTGCACAGCTGAATCATCAGACTAGGTAAGCAAGCAAGGACAACAGCGAAAAATGGCAGATGGAGCAATAATAACTGACATGATCCATGATTACATGATATTTTGAGTGATATTTGTAAATTGTCTTTCTAAATGTTACGCTATTTTCATTTTTAAACACTTGCAGTCTGTATAATTCATAAACACAACTTCATTCTTTATAAATCTCTCCAACAGTGTGTAATGTTAGCTTTAGCCACGGAGCACCATCAAACTCATTCAGAATCAAATGTAAACATCCAAATAAATACTATACTCACATGATCTGATGTATGCATGCAGCATGCATGACGAACATCTTGTAAAGATCCATTTGAGGGTTATATTAGCTGTGTGAACTTTGTTTATGCACTGTATAACTCCACTTATAGTCGAGAGCTCGGGAGGGCAGGGAGCGAGAGATTTAAAGGGGCCGCGCAACCTGAATCGGCGCATAGTTAATGCCCAAAAATAGGCAGTTAAAAAAATTTAAAAAAATCTATGGGGTATTTTGAGCTGAAACTTCACAGACACATTCAGGGAACACCTTAGACTTATATTACATATTTTGAAAAGACATTCTACGGCACCTTTAACCAAAGTTTCGGTTTTACCGAATGACACTTTTGGTAATACCGAATGACGATATTTTCAAACAATGCTTACAGGCTGATATCTAGCTAGCTAGCAAAAGGACAATCAAACATTTTATATTTAGTGCAAGTTAAAATATTACAACATTTTCCATGTTTATAGCGGTTGTACCGAATGACCTGATGTTTCGGGACATGCATATGAGCAAGTGAAAACATGAATTTTTCAAATAGTTAAGAGAGAGTTAGTTACTTTACTTCACGACTATGTGGTCCTTTGCAGGTGTCTGAATGATGTCACATCCTGTCACATGATATTGACTTCTACACATAATTTTAATACGATTTTGCACTGTGTTGATATATGATGTTATAAAATCATGCCAGAATACAAAAAAATATACATGTAACACAGTTCGTATATGTGGGAAGAAGGAGACGGGAACCGGCGAACGTTCAAACAAAAACTTTAATAAATAAACCAACACAAAACGAAAGTAATGCCGGCAGACCCCCGCGGACGTCTGGCGGCCACACAAACATAATAAAACATAAAATAAAGTCCAGGCCTGGTCCTCTCTCCTCCTTCACTGTCGTCGCTCCTCCTTTTATGCTCCCGGAGCTCCTCCGTGAGGGACTCGAGGCCGGTGCGCCTCACAGGTGACGATCATTAACACTCGCGCCGTTCCCTCACGGCTCTCGCCCGCCCTGCTCGTCACAATACATTTATTACATTTTAAGATATTTTAATCACTTATGAAATGCCTGCATTGGCCTTTGGACGGTTAAACCGAATGACCTTTTGACTCTTCAAAATCTTTAAAATACCTTTATATGTAGCAAAATATAATTAAACCCTTTTGGATTCAATAAAAGAGATCCTGTTGTACTACCTTACATACTTAAGATGTCATATCTTTGTTTTTTATTATTATTAAAGCCTATGAAATGATTTTCTTTTGAGAAAACTAACTTATTAAATTAACTATTCCTTTAAATACTTTACATGATTTGTCTGCAATTAAAAATGTTAATCTCATGAATAAGGTTTTCTTTTGTAACATCTGAGAGGGTGTAATTTTAAATATGCCTTTGCCAGAAATGTGGGGAAGAATCCGCTCACATGTGTTTATCTCTCTGTAAATAAACTCCATGTTTATTTGTTCACTCATATTGATTCTCCTTGCTGTCAGGACACACTGAGCACAACTGAGATGTATGTAAATGCATTAGGTGACAAAAAGGACTTAAAATAACCTTGAAAGACAACTTTCTCTGTACTTTTATCAAATAAATAAAATAGATCTGCCTCTGTGATGGGGCACTGAGCAACTAATCGTGTCAAATCAAAGCTTCACAGACCTCAGAGGAGAACATCTTGAATCTTGGAGATAAGCAACCTCACAGAGACCAAATTCAAGGCATACTATTAGCGCAGACAGTGTTAATTTGAACAGACACCACCTCCAGATGTCCTAAGGCACTTAAGTGCAAGAGAGAGGTGCATTCCATACGGTGCGGTTGACTTGAGAAACAAGAGCTGAATAACATGTTCAAACAATCCACAGAATGATTTCTCAAGTTCTTACGATGTAATCATGATTAGGAAGTGTTATTTAAGGATAGAGGGGTAATCCTTTACATAATGCAAGAATGCACATCAAGCAAGTGAAACCCAGAGACTCTTGAAGCATTTGGAAATCTTGAAGCACACAAAGTTGTTAAAGATGTAATACCAAACATACAATGATCCCACAACCTGAAGCATATCACTGAAATGTATGCTTTGAGATATCACACATGTGACAAGCCTACACTATTAAACCACAACAACAAAAAGAGGTTGTAGTTTTATTGAAAGGAAGAGTGGGTGGTCTAGTTTAGTGGCTAATGATGACGTGCTCCAGAGGAATCAGAAGTGGGAACACTCAAGTTGAAATTTTCCACTTCCAACCTCAATGCATTCCAACTCTGAATTCTCCCACCTCCTCTTGAGAAATGGAACATCACTTTAGTAGTGACAGTCTCAAAATTAGGTCAAATTTTGCTTCTCATTGATTGGCCGATCAATCTGCTCCCACTATACAAATGAATTATTTTCAAGTAGGAGGGAAATTTTCACAAATTAGCAAAACGACTGAATGACTTTGTCACAGATAGAGGGTTCACAGTGGTGAAAAAAGCTAAATGCAAATGATAAAAATGCAAGTAAGGATATAATTGTGCATAGTTAGAATAGGAACATGAACAAGCCTATGAACTTGAAGTCAAAGGCTGTACGTTATATCAAAACCTACAGTATTTCAGTGCAAATTCATGTCACACCAGTCTAATTTCAACCAAGTGACACACGGACAGTTTGCTTAAACACGTGACTAAAAATATGCAAAACTATCTAGTTATATTAAAAACAGCATCGCTTGCATAATTTAAGCCAATCAACGTTTGATATGTGTGGTGATTTATTATATTGGCTGCCACACCAATCAAAAAAAAATCAAAATACAAAAGTACAATTAAATTTTCCTATTCAGCCAATTTACATTTATGGTAATATTAATACATTTCAATGTTTAATTAAGTTTAGCTTTTGTACTATAAACAATTTTGTTGTGTTGGGTCCCTACTTGGTGTTTAATAAAACCAGAAGTAAATCCAGCTGCTTACAGCACATTTAATACGGATTCATTTTTAATCATAGGTTAATCACCAGTTATCTTGTTCCATGTTTCTTACTGTCCAAACTGATTTAAGTAATCCTGCATAGTAAGGTTTCGAGATTTCGTGGGAAACGTTATCAAGGTTGTTTGAGGAACAGCAGCCAACCTGTATTGATATCTGCTTGTCCGCTCTGGTTGTCTTGAAAACACCAAAATTGTAAATAAAAAAAATACTCTGCTGAAAAATACCAGCATATGCCAAGCACCAAGTGCTGGTCCTGGACCAGCACTTGACCAGCATAAACCAGCTCAAACCAGCATCCCAGCTTCAAAACCTACTTTACCAGCATAATCGTCTCTTTTTCACTCGAATTAAGGCGTTTAATGTCACTGTACGACATTTTTATTGGCCCTCTTTCCTCACTAGAACTAAACAAGCGCGTGAAAGTTTCTGCTACTGTACAAAGGTAATGAATATTTAATTAGATACGCGTCGAAGTAGTTGATGATTGGTTGACTGTTGCTAAACAGCTCGTCGTAAAATTCTAGCACTGCGTTGTTTGCATTTGGGCAAGATCATTTTTCGCTGTCTACCAGTTTTAAAATTACAACTGCGAACCTCAGCGTGCAGGTTAAAAATACGTAAACGTAGAAGGAAAGCCCTGAGCAAAGTGTTTCAGTGCGTAATTGTTTGGGTAATTTACGCATGACCTAACTTGTTAGTTTTTGATAATGCTCTCATACCAATGATGATACTGTAGACTTTAAACTGATTTAAATGAGTTTCTTATCATATATGCACTAGGAAAAAATACAAAAATATCCTTACCTGACCCAAATTAGTAAAGCCATATTTTGAGGCGAGTTTATCAGCGTCTACTGGTCCTCCGGGGATCCGAACAGCCCAATGATTGGTGTAAACGCGAGAAAGCGACGCTTCCCAAAGCCAAAAAGTTGACAAAACAAAACCAAGCAACAAACGCATATTGCTCATCGATAGTCCAGCCTGGTAACTTTGCGGTAAATGAATCACGCTCAAGCGATCACCTCCAAACTCACCAAAACACGAGCATCAAACCTTCAGCCCTGGCACGCGATACATCCAAAACATCCTTGAGTTACTCCTGCATTATTCTTTCCCATTTAAAACACTGCATCCCTTCTTATCGTTTCATTTTGGGAGCTCAAGTTCAATAAACCTGAAATATTGGTCCTGTTTCACGACAGATGGCACGCCAGCCAATATAAGTGTTGTCATGTAAGCCTATAGCAGAACGAGTGCGCGCTACTATTGAGGTTAGCAGCACGAGCTTATGGCTAGTGCATGCATGCGCAAGTGTGTCAGATAGACGGCAATAAAAGGCGTTTTTATCCAGACAAGTGGCGTGCATGTAACTGAGATATGCAGATTCACACCTCACAGGTAATTCACTTTTGAACGAGTCTGCAGTGTGATGATGATCCCTAATGATGACTGACTAGAAGTATATTTCTGTTTAAGGGTGAATATCATCTCATGACACCTGTGAAGACCGTGCCCTCATATTCAACCCAAATTGAAAAGAAATAAGATATTATATTTAGCTTAATTTACAACTATTTTACAGCCATTGAAAGGTCTCCCTTCGATTCACA